>JADLZK010009053.1:0-63781 GCA_015847255.1 Hyparrhenia diplandra
AGGTGAGGGCCTCTCACACTCTTCGCACGGGGAGGCCACGGGTCGGGTAGTGAAGTTGAGTTGGTGGTGATTAGGTTCGACTGCGGGCACCGTGATGGATTTCTTTTGATGTTGGACATGTTGCACTCGTGATGGATCTAGTTTCGATGTTGGACATGTTACATTTTCGTTTGGATGTTGGACATGTTGAATTTCGTTTGGATGTTGGACTATATGTGTGAATTTGTGATATATGTGGATTATATTCGTGAATTTGTGATATATGTGCAATATATATGTGAATTGGTGATATATGTGGTTTATGTGTATATATGAATGCTTATGGTATATGTATGTGTTGATTTGCAAGAACAATCATGTAAACAAAGAAAAAAATAAAATTCCTGCCGAGTGCCAAGACTCGGCAAAGTCGGGCATCCTGCAAGGCAAATTTAGTAGGTTTGCCGAGTGCATGGGCGGCACTCGGCAAAATGACCATAACTTTGCCGAAAGTGCCGGTCGTATTGCACTCGGCAAAGTTTATTTTTTTTGGTAAAATAAATAGTTTGCCGAGTTCGACATTTGGCACTCGGCAAAGTTTTTAAAATATTCAAATCTTTGCCGAGTGCCCGACGTTTGGCACTCGGCAAAGGAGCGTCCATATGTAACGTTCGACGTTGAATTCGCCGAGCACTGACATGGCACTCGGCGAACCCTTCGCTAATGTCGCGACATTTGGCACTCGGCAAAGATCGCGTTTGTCGAGTCATTCTTTTGCCGAAAGTGGGGTTCGCCGAGTTTGGCAGTCGGCAAAGCCTTTGCCTTTGTCGGCAGAACCCGCCTTTGCCTAGTGCTGCCTGCGACTCGGCAAAGCAGCCGATTCCTGTAGTGCGTCGGGCACTCGAACGTGTGATGGGAGGATGCAGGGGGTTTTTGATAAATGGCCTGGGCCCCAGTCCATGGTGGACACGCCACGTCAACAAAACCAGGCTTGTTTCACCAGATGGGCCTGCAGTGAACCAAAATACAAGTTTGAGGGGCTAGATATCCGGTTTCCTAGTTCACGGACCTATTTGGTACAGCTACGCAAGTTCATGGGTGTGTGGTGCATTTTACTGAATTTAAAATAAGAAGTCAAACAACTTGTAATTAGAATGAAGGAAGTAATACGTAAAAAAAAATTCACTGGGCGGGGGAGGGGACCAGGAGTGCCGTAGTGAATCGATCGATCCCGTTTCGAATTTCTCACAAGATCACAACATTTAAGGAATTCATTTCTGGTTATTCATCACGACATCTCTCCTTCCTTCCTTCGTTGGGCATAGTATACTACATTTTTCATCTTTTGGGATCTCAGCCTTTGTTATTGCGTATTTCCTTCCGGGTGTATATTTATGGTCATATATATCACCCACTCCTGTTAGATTCTTTAGACTGTGACCTTGTCAGCATTAGTACGACGAACGTGTCAAAAAAAAAAAAAGCCCGTGATCAGCCACGGCCACGCCGGATTAGGATTAGTCCGTTTCTATGACGTCAGCCAGACACCCCAAATGCAATGCAACCAACTACACTACACCGTGCAGCGTGAACGCTTCGTCCTGCACCTTGCCACCGCCGTCGCCGTCGAGCCGGCCGCTCTCCTCGGCGTCGTAGCTGGCGTGCACGCTGTAGAGCACGTAGACAAGCAGCGCGGCGGCGGAGAAGATGGCGAAGCGGACGTAGGAGGGGCGGTCCAGCGACCCCAGCAGGAAGACGTTGAGGAACACGGACGCGGCGGGCACCCACGGCATCCCGGGGACGCCCCACAGCTCGGGGACGCGCGCTTGCGGCACCAGCGCCTGGAACGCGGCGACCGTGGCCACCGCCAGCGCCGCGCTCGCCGCCAGGAGGCCCCCGCGCACGCCCCGCGGCTCGGCCGGCGCCAGCTTCCACGCCAGCGTGAAGGCGAGCGCGGTCATGGAGAAGACCACGAGGAACGCGAGCGTCCGCAATCTGGCGCCAACGCCGCCTTGGGAGACGGAGCTGCCGACGTAGCGGCGGTACACGACGGCGTTGGCCACCATGTAGAAGACGAAGAGCGTGCCGATGCAGACGAGGTTGAGCAGGATGTCCAGCTCCGTGAACAGCGCCAGCGCCGCCGTGAAGACGCCTGCATGTATACAAGCGAGTCAGCCGCCGCCCGCCGTCGCCGGCGTCAGAATGCCAATTTGAAGAGCTGCAACGGACGGAACCGCGCACCGAGGAAGGCGGAGGCGTTGACGGGGGTGGCTGTGCGCGGGTTCACCCTGGCGAGCCACGCCGGGATGACGCCGGAGCGGCCGATGACGCACAGGTACCGCGCCTGCCCCAGCATGGCCACCATGAGCGACGTGAGGATGCCGAGGCTAGCGCCGGCGCCGATGACGTTGGACACCCACGCGCACCGCTCCCGCCCCTTGAACGCCCCCGAGAACGGCGCCTCCGGGTCAATCTGCAGTGCAGAAACATTCAGAAAACAGACGATCGTAAAAAAGGAGTGAAAAATCTGAGTGTTTTTCCTTGTGTCAACATTTACAGAAAGTGGATTCGATTCATCCTAAAGCTGAGGGGGCCGGGGACATGGAACAAACAGAAGCCGGTGCCAAGAATCAGATGCAGATGCAGTGGCTGCAGCACCAACTCCTCTATGAACTAGCCCAATTGACCATATATTCCACCACGTGTACTGTAAATCAGTACTGGCAGCATCAAATGAAACGTGTTATGTGCAACTATAGCCACCCAATCGACCTTTAGAGGTCATATCCCCATTATTCTCTCTCTCTGATTCTCAAATTCCGATATGTTAGAAGGAATCTTGAACTAGGCAGAATTTCGGCATCTTGAAAGTTTCATAGACTGAGGAGAACAAGGTCCGCCCGGCAAAACGACAGAGTACGTACCGCGTCGTAGGGGAGGAGCATGGACATGGATGCGGCCATGAGGCAGTAAAGCACGGTGACGACGACGACAGACCCCCGAGACGCCGACGGGGATATCACGCGCGGGCCGCTCCACCTCCTCAGCCATGGTGGACACGGCGTCGTAGCCGATGTAGCTGAGGTACACCATGGCGGCGCCGTTGAAGACGCCGACGGCGCCGTGCGGGAAGAACCCTCCGGTGCTGCGTGACGGGTCCGCGGGTCGCGTCAGGTTGCGCTTGTCGCCGTGCCGGAACCCCATGCCGATGACGAAGAGGATGAACGCCACGTGCACCGCCGTCAGCGCCATGTTCACCGCCGAGCTCTCCTTGGTGCTGTAGCAGATGCAGACGGTGATGAGGAGGATGACGGCGACGGCGACCAGGTCCACCTGGTTGAACCCGTTGGGAAGGACGTGTACGGTGATCCGCCACTGGGTGGGCGCGTCCACGCCCACCGCCGTGCCGAGGTACGCCGTGAAGCTTCGCGCGACGGCCGCGTTGGAGAAGACGTACTCCATGATTAGGTTCGCTCCCGTCAGGAACGCCGCCAGCTCACCTGCAGCAGTAGTCGCCGTCAGTCAGCCCGAGGTCACTGGAACGAAGTGCACCTACTGACGGATCGAGGACCATGCAAACAGAAGCAGATATAGAATAGAAATACAGTGAACCTTTTTGATAAATAAAAATGTTCAAATTGCATTATATCGTCCGTCCCAGTTCGTTCGAGAAGCACCAATGATTTGCAGTTTGTCTCCAGAACAAATTTGGCATGCCAAATACGAACAAACATGCATGGGGCCCAATCCAGCTTGAGCAGCGGCGGGCGTGTAAAGAGCAGCATGCATGCCTCGTAGCAATTGGACAAACCCAAAGAAAGGAGGGGAAAGAAAGATGATATGGACTAGAAAGTACATGCAACAAGATAGCCATGGGTTTATTATTATTTCAACAAAAAAGGTATTTCATCATGAATAAAAAAAGCAAAAAAAAAGCATTTCTTTAATCGGTGGATCGACGTGTATAATGTATTTCAGAAGCATTTGTTTCCCTCAAAACAACAGCTCACAGAAGCAGCTAGGCCAGCGGCACCGCAATGCACGCCGTGAAATAAAACCGCACGAACAGAACGAAACCAAGAGCGACGGCCATGGCGTCCGTCCACGATCGATCGACGAACAAACCGACTCACTCACTCACCGAAGGTGACGCGGAGGTAGCTGAAGGCGCCGCCAGCGACAGGCAAGTCGACGGCGAACTCGGTGTAGCAGAAGGCGGAGAGCAGCGCGCAGAGCCCCGCAATGGCGTAGGACACCACGACGCCGGGACCCGCGTACAGCCGCGCGGCGCGGCCCGTGGTGACGAACACCCCCGCGCCCACCATGCCGCCCAGGCCTAGACCCACCAGGTCCCACCACCGCAGCGCCCGGGCCATGTCGGCGCCCGACCGCGCGCGCACGCGGCTCAGTTCCTCCCGTGCCGACGTCGCGGCGAACGCGCGGCGCGATAGGCGAAGTGGCGTCTGCGCTAGGCGCGCGACCGTACGCGCGCCAGCTCGCGAACGAGGAGGAGGAGGAGGAGGACCCTGTCGTGCCGCCGATGCCGTTGTCCGCCGGGTGGTGGTGGTGGTGGACGTCGTCGGACGACGGCTTGTCCATGACCACCGCCGCGAAGCACACACGGGAAGCGGTTGGGTTTGGTTGGTGGTGTGGTGGTGGTGCGGCGGGATTGATCAGGCGGGGCTTTGGGGGAGAGGCCGGAGCGGGGGACGGAGAGGCGTGGCGAGCCGGCGAGCAACGGCGAGAGGGTGCGGGCGGGTATTTAAAGAGGAGGCCGGGCGGGCGGACGGCGCGGGGTGGGCACGGGTGGTAAAAAATATACTGGCAACTGATAACTGCCACTAGCACAGTGCGAGCTGTTGATTGGTGAAGAGCAACGGGTTTAATTCAACGGGGTCAGTCAATTGGACGATCGATCTCAGGGTCATGGAGACACCTGAGGAATGCTGTTTCCATCCGTGATGGAAATTACCCTGTCCTCGATCTTTTTTCGAAATCACGCGTGTGCGTGTATTGCCCCCCTCGATCTCCTTCAAACATGTGCTACAGGGAGCTGTTTGGTTGATGAGTCTGCTGATGCTGTTCTGTTGTAAGAGAAAAATTGTATAGTACGGCTGAAAGACCAAATTGATATGCCCTCGAGCGCTCCTGTCACCTCTGTCAACCTTCTTCAAAAAGTATAAAAAGTGTGGCCTACGAATTCTTTTTTTTAAAAAAAGAGAAGTGCATGAACTGCATATAGAACATCTGGGCTACTTGCGAACTAGTAGCTCTTTAGTTGTCTTCTGTTTTGTTTTAAAAAAAGATTCTGATTGGTTTGGCATGCATTGGCGGTATAAGGGTCACATATACATATATATAGTGGCAACAACCAAACCACCGAAGCTTGAGTGGCTTGGCCAATATACATATACTCCCGGGGTGCATGGTACTAATAAAAACCAAATCTTCAAGCAGGAAGCAATAAGCAAATACCAAAGGTTTTCCACTGATTTAACGTCTGATTGGGAGTGGGGAATCAATGGTGTACACACTGATCAATGGTGTACGCACACACACACCCGTGACATACATGCATAAAGGAGCAACTTGAAGCTTTTGCTTTTGTCGTTTTGGACAGACAGAAAAAAGAAGCCGGCCGCCAACTTGGAGATCGATCGATGCTCACGAACGTATACAGTGATAGGACGATCTCCAATGGCGTTCTTGTGAAGCGCTGCCGTCTGGTTTCCTCTTTTACGTCTTGCAACTTCTGTCCTTGTCGTCACTTGATCCTCGTCCTCCTACACAACGTTACTATAGCTTGTGTTTAGAAAACACAACTGACTATTTATGGCTTCATCTACTCCTTTTTCGTGTGTTCAAGTGGGTAGTTCAAATGCAAATTTGTGTTAGTTGCTTTAGATTATCTTTTTATAGTGGCATATATGCAACGAACCCTCTTTAGTTTTTCATGGAGATATAACTATTTTTTTAGAGAGTAATTTTAAATTGTGTTTTTATAATAGCGCTTAAATGGGTAATTATTTAGAATACTTTTTGAGGTTAACTTAGATTATTACCCATAATGGCCTTTGTGGGCAATTTAGATGAACATTATCGAACATGCCACTCATCCATAAATATTTCCCAGGGTTAATTCAAATTACAAACCTAGATGTAAATTTAGTGGATTATTTATCAATACTAAGGGTACTTACAATATCTAGCTCATAAGCTATCTCTTAGCATTGTTTTCATATTCTAAAATGCGGTTTAAAAAGCTAGCTCTTGTTCTAGAGCTAGACTTGTACACACATTCCAAAGATCATGTGAGATTGTCACGTGGGCTCAATTAATCATGCTATGTGCTATTGCAAAGTGGTAACACTATGAGAGAAGTTGGCTTAGAGCTAGTAACTGATTTGTAACATTGTGGGTGTCTTAATAATTTGTGTGTGTCTGGGGAAAATATAAATTCTTGGGATATGGCCATCACTTTTTATAGACTCTTAAAACAACTATACTCAAGTTGTTGCTTTCGAGTGGTGGATTCCAAATCCAAATGGGCGAAGTTTATTGCCGCACCCTCCCCCATGTTTGTGGAGGAATCGCGTGGAAGGCAGTGCGGTCATGGCGTGAGCTCGTGTTGGGCTTGATGACTTGAGTATCCACCCTATCCAATCCGTATATCCAGAAGACGAACATCAACGCCATTAAGAGCACGTTCAATTGAAGCATATAGTATTGTTAGTTTCAGCTGTCATATACTCTTAAACCTCCATGCAAGTACTAGTCATACAACGCATAGCAGCTTGAAAAGATGTTGTGCATATGAAAAGGAAGAAGAAACATTCAGACGGAACAACTTTATATGAGCACTTTTTTTTTCTTTCTCCTACTCTCACCCGTGCCTTTCTATGAGCACTTTTTTTTTGCATGGAGCACTAGTGGCTTGCAGAAGCTCCTCTACAAGCTGATACTTTATCTCCACCATGGCATCCAAATCTGGGTGGCGGTTAAGGCTACAAGCTTTGTCCCAGCGTTGGGGCTGGCCTAATGAGGCGCCCATACCCATTACTTGAGTTCCGTGACCAGCTACTACGAATACTCCTACGTATGACAAGTGGACCTGGCGGCGACGGCGACAAGGTACCCGTAGGCCGGCCGTAGCGACGCTCGAGCGGCGTGCCCAAGCCCATTCGCCGTTGCTGGTTTTGGTTGCCGAAAACGTCCTCCTATCTTGCGCGAAAACCCGTGCGTTGCCCTGCGATAGGGCAACTCAACAAACAACGCAAGCAGATGAGCCCGGATGCCGCCGGCAGCGGCTCGTGCGACGAGACGTGACAGCCGACAGCCACAGTGCGGCGGGGCGGCGCCATATCTTTCTGATTGGCTGCTTGTCCAGTTGCCCAGCACCGCACGGATTCCTTGGTGTGGCTTGTTGGCTTGTGCGTGCGTGACACCATTGGCTCTCTCTGCTCTCTGACACGACGGCTCACTGCTGCCTGCGGCTGCGATGGGTGGGCCGACTGGTCGGCGAGCTTGGGCGCAGATGGACCAGCCCGGCCGCCTTGCAGTTGCACACCTCTCGAGGAGGAGAGGAGAAAGCCAAGCCACCGCTCCGCTCTCGTCTCGATCTCCTCCGTCAAATGCGACGTGTGCATGGACAGGTCAAAAGAGATGCGAAAGCTGGGATCTCGATCGGGAAGACACATGATCGAGTTTGCCGGTAGGGTTGCGTGTCTGCCTTGGTCAATCGTTCGTCGACCACCGGCGTCACCCGTGCACGCATGGCATGCGTGCATGGAGTCGTCGTTTACTTGCAGCTAGCTTGCACGTCTAGTTCGTGCATTCGTCCTACGCGTCTGTTCAACAATGCAACTCTATTAAGATTTATAGAGTGATACGATTCGATGGACGTCGGCAGATCGATCAACAAGTTGACGCGCATGCATGCAGCCAAAAAGAAGAGCAACATGGTCATGCGCGTGCAGAGTTTGTTGCGATCCATGATGCAGGACGATCCGTGACGATTCTCATCGCCCGGAGGTAGGCAGCTTGCCGTGCCCGGAAAACGACGAGTTAGGTACTCCCTACCGGATTCGGCCTGCAACGATACGAGATCATGGGTACGACGCGCTTGTGTTGCATCTAATCCGTGGTTGCTTTTCTCGACCCATGCCTACCGCTCCTACATGCACTTTCTCCCTGTATGCATACAGTAGTACCTAACCTCTTTTTTTATTAATCTCACTCTGTACACTACTCATAGTTACTCCCTCATCCCTAAATAGCGTACTGTGGGGAGGTCTTTGTTTTTTTGTTTTCGACCAAAAAAACTGTGGGGGAGGTCCTTCAGTAAAAAGGCTTTATTACATTTAATTATAAAGAGAACTTTTCCGATAAATGGCTTTGACCGAATATATATTTAAAATTATTAATTAATTTCTATGATACATAATTATTAGCACACTCATTTTCTCGATTGGTGTCTGCATGTTTGTTTTAATTTATAACACAATATCTAGTTGAGATAAACTTTTCTAATCTCATTATTTTTTTTTTGCATGCATTTCATAGCTTTTTTTCCCGCTTTTAACCCACCCTGTTTACACCAACAATTAAACAAATTATTTGTACTCTTTGGAGGTTCAATGCCTATACATAGTACACAACTTGCCACATGGCGTTAGCATAATGACACATAGCTACTCTGTTGGAATATGTTGAATTATGAAGAAAGAATTTTTATGCAGTGGATAGCTAAATGAAGATATAGAACATGAAATTTAGAATGTCTCTTGGAGATGCCCTAAAAGGTAGTAAACTTTTACCATTCCTTGGTAAAGAAAAGGCTAATAACTTTTGGACCACTAACCTAATAATGGGACTGTGTCTAGGTAGTAGTATAACTATTGCTATATAAACCCCTATATATGCTAATGATTCATGCCTATAAATCTCAAAAAATTTTTGATTTTATATTAAGTCAAAAGAGAATACGAAATAAAGTGTGTAAATAAACTAGTGCCATGCATCCACTTCAAATGATACGTCAAATCCTTGTTTATATATAGCAGCTTGGCATATACTATAGGGTTATTTGGAAATAGGCCATTACAATTTTCCGACTTCCGAGAAACGCCATTACAATTCATGTTATCTGAAAAACGCCATTGCAACTTTGGGACTCACTCGGACTCGCCATTGTCTACGTTTAGATCGTATTTGGGCCCAGCCTGCAGGTGTATTCGCGTACACATACCAACGCCGTCAAGCATCCGTCCGCCTCCGTTACTCACGCTGCTTGTTTTCCTTTCTAACCATCGCGTACACACGGCCCGTTCCCACACACTTCATCCACCCGCGACGAATCCTAGCTATGGGCCCCAAGAACGCGCGTGCTTGAGGGCGTGGTCGCCGGGCGGTGTAGGCGTGGCGAAGCCGTGGGCGGCGGGCGGCGAAGCCGCGGGCGGCAGTCAAGGGCGCAAAGGCGCGGCGAGCCGCGGCGCCGGGGGGGGGGCACAGGCGTTACCAGGGGCGAGCAGGTGCCAAGCACGCGAAAGTGCAGGTCCAAATTTTGAGAGCCCAAGAAGCTTTCAGATTGTGCTCGATTCGCTGCTTTAGTACCTTTACTTGTAGGGTTTGTAGGTGTAGTTCTTGGTTGCATTATTACTGCAGAATGTGGAAGTGAAAAGCCCTTGGCTGTGTTGTTTCTCATGTATGTCACCGATGTATGGTACCAATGAGCTTGTAATGCAATGACCTTGTCGTGAATGCAATCTTATCTATCTTTGTTATGAATTACATGGGATATATTGTGTCCGAAAGCATCTCTACTTTACATGGTACCTTGTCCGAAATGCAATCACACCACCCGACCTTTGTCTGAATTGCACACACATTTACCAAAAAAATTGACATGGGTAACTTGGCTCAAATGCACTCACAAACACCTTTTTTTTTGACTGAAATGCACACACATTTACCACAGATAAATTGAGAGGTAGACATATTCAGCCAATACCATTGATAGATAGCACAAATAGTTCAACTAGGAAAAAATTACAGGTTCAGGACAGCCATACAGGCTATTACAAGTTCAGGACAGCCATATAGGACTTTTTCAAAGAGTTTAGGAAAGCCATACAGGCTACTACAAGTTCAAAGGCAAGCCATACAGGCTACCAACATATTTTACAAGCACCAAAATGACAGCCATACAAGCGAGAAAAGTTCAGTCATCCAACTTGTATTACAGGCACCAAAATGACAGACTCACCACCACAATTGATCTTGAAACTTAATTCAGGAAATCCAGAGGCTTCGAACCATCCTTTGGAGGAGCACTTGCATCTCTATTTTGCTTGGTCTTCTCGTGGGGTCTTCTTCTTCTTAGGAGTTTTTTTTCTTTTTAGGTGTCTTTTTCTTCTTAGTAGGCTTCTTGGATGTCCCAAAGCACCACCTTCATCTTGCCTCTTCCTAATAAAACGAGATGACATAGTTAGAACTCAAGTGAATGAAAACGAAATGAAATGGTAAAGTTGCTTACCTTTTATTTGATTTTTGCGGTCTCACCATCTTCACCTACCATCGCCAACTTGCATGTCTTTTCAAAGTGACCAAATCCCCTTACATCTTTTGCACTTTACTTTCTTCTTGTTGGCCTGTTGCTCCATATGACCCCTTATCCTCACGTTTTTTAGGCCTACCCGCTCCTCTACCAAGCAAAGGAGGATGCACTTTGAACCCAAGCTGAAATTCAAGGCCATCAGTGGTTCTATCTCGCATAGCCTCAACTCTTCCTTCATATGCAGCTTTGAATCTAGCAATGTAATAATATTCATGCACAAAATCTTCAATTTTCGTGCCTCTATTGATAGTATCCAAGCCAACGATGCTTGCATGGCTTCCCAAGCACCGCCATACCTTGCGACCACAATTCTTATTCTTCAAGTCGACCGTGCACCTTCTCTCGGTTATTCCAATCATCAAGTAAAGTGACCTCTGCAAAGTCTGGATCACTTACTGCAACCTTGACAACTTACCATGAACCTGGTTTAGAGCTTGCTGTAAGCCTGACCATACTTTTGAGTACTTCAGTTGTATGCCAAAATCACCCTGCAACTTTTTTCTAGCCTCTTTGGCTCTCTTAGTTGGGTTCTGCTTGACCCAATCCCCAAGGTTATCGGCACACCAACCCTGGCTGGCCATTCTACCTACTTGAAGCTTGGTGGTAGGACAGTTGTGCTCTTCAGGCAAGACTTTGATCTGCAAAAGACACATGACAGAAACTCAATAACACAAATCAACAAGTAAAAGGCATAATAAGGTGGCTGTGATTTTTACCCCGCAGCTTTTCTTGTCAAAAATGGTAGAAGCATGTATCCGCCAAGGGCATGTAGGGTGTGCACACCTCGCAATAAATCTTGACTTGTCTGTTCGGACCCCAGGTGCAAACTCATAACCCTTGACGATAGCCCAATGCCTTATGGCTTTCCTGAATGAAACAATATCAGGAAATAGCTCCCCCTTCTCGATTTTTGGATTCTTTGGATCATGTAGAACTTGAACATGAAGAGGGTCTTGATCACCAACCTCTGCCTCATCAATAATAGGAACATTATCATCAATATGAAAATCAGCACCAAATGCATTTTCAGATGGCTGAGCATTGACATCAGCTTCCTGTGCACTCCTAGTTGCCTGTGTAGTTGGCACTGGAATATACAGAGCCTCGTCATCCACTCCAACATATTCTTCATCATTATCAAACATATCAGGCTCTCTGTCTAGACCAGTTGCCTTTGAATCGTCAGCAACAATGGACTCGGTTGTAGGCACAATTGTAAAATTAGTTGGCTCAAGAGGCATGTTAGCATCAAGGTTGCCTAACTCTACATCGGGAGGAACCGCACAAAGAGGCTCCAATGCATCAAAATCAGCATTGTCAAACACACCAACTACAAGTCGACACCTCATCTCCTCCTTGTAAATTTGAAACATATCAATCATCTCGAATCTCACTAGATAGCCTGACATTGTCATGCAATCTTCTGTCATAAAACCACACCGTAGGTGTAGGAAAGCGTAAGATAAATTTAACTCCTTGCACAAACTACTCAACAACAACTCAAGTGTTAAACTCCCAAACTGGACATTCCACTTAAAAAAACAGTCCCCTTTGTGTAAGATTTCCTCCCATCAGAGCCATTGGAAGTGAAAACCTTCGACTTTGACCTCTATCAAGAACATCTCCAACCTAACGGAGATAAAATTGTAAGAGAACAATGCACAAATGGTGTACATCTACACTAACAACCAAATCCCAACACTATGAATGGATTGAACAATGAGAAGAGTGCAATAATACCGTTGTCGACGTTGCCTCGCCGCAATGCCGCCGCCGGCTTCCCCCGTGGCCGCCGCCCCAAATCCCCACCCCCCATCGCTGTTTTTCCTTGCCTCAACGCATTGGGCCGCCGAATCGCCGCAACGCCGCCGCCCCCCCGCAGCTCGCCGCCCGCTCGTCAAGCCTCGCCCAGCGCACCACCACCCACGCAGCCCGCCCAATCGCCACCTTTCGGTCACTCGCTGGCGCCGCCATAGCTAGGGTTCGTCGAAGGAGTGGGGAACGGGATGGGGAATGAGGCGGGATGCGGACCGATTGATGGGGAACGGGACGGAGAAGAGGTCTCACGGGAGAAATATAGAAGGCACCGACAAAACGAGTAACGGAGAAGGACGGAATTTGACGAGCGTTTGGTCTCGGTACGCCAATACACCCGCAGTTGGGCCCAAATACGATCTAAACGTAGACAATGGCGAGTCCGAGTGAGTCTCAAAGTTGCAATGGCGTTTTTCGGATAACACGAATTGTAATGGCGTTTTCTCGTGTTTCGGAAAATTGTAATGACCTATTTCCAAATAACCCTATACTATAGTGATGGACCACCCACCTAATCGCATTATTTCAGGACCAGATTGTTGATGCCTCTACTCATCAAAAGCGACACGTACTATATTATACTGCAAACCGCCCACAGTTTTGCATATTAATTAATTGCTCATATGATTCACAAGATATTTGAGCATGTTTTACTAAAAAAAAACTAACTAGCTCATCTGGTTTTGGTATTAGGCAGGGAGAATTCTGGTTTCTGGTATTGATGATCACTTTATTTTTTAGGTTAAAGCATAATATCGGTTAGCTAGTTAAGCTAGGTTATCTTGTGAACAAATAAAGTACACGTGCAAAGGCGAAGGATTTGTTTTGATTATTATTTGCTAGATGTGATGATTCCTATGGGCATATATTCTTGCTATCATGGTACAATATGCAAATAAATAAAGCTGCAGACAAATATTCCCCGAGATCTGGCCTATTTTTAACAACCTAAACAGAGGTATTTATCCATGTTCATGCATGTCGTTGTTGACAGGAAAGTAGCATGAGTACAGTGTATGGCTCCAAACTTCCAACCTCGATCCATCTCATGGGAATCATCCGCTAGCAAAAGGACCAATCAACCAATATGCGCTGCAGATACGTAGATACCATCCAATCGATTTTCCACTATACTCCGTACTATACTATACTATAGCAAATCAACTACTTTTTATTGTTCTGAGTGATGGTGAAACACATTAATAATTACCTAAAATCTGATGCGCTACCGATCGGCCATTTATTTAGGAAAGGATTGGAAACCCTGTCCGGCCGGCCCACAAGGCTTAAGTAGCTGTCCGGCGCCGCAAGCAACAGGAGCCGCTCGATCAATCAGCCTTTATTCAGTGATGAGCTGATGATGGTCCAGACACCGATGGGGACCGACACACGCCTGCTAACAGCAGTCGCCCGTAAGTACACGTACACTTTCATCTCGCCCAAATGATTGGTCTTGGGAATCAGACAGGCATCATATGGTTAGTTGGAACATCAGCACCCTTTTACTTCGATCAGTTCTTGTCGATGGATCGATCCGCCGGGCCCCTTGCTTGACTCTGCAATCTGCAATATATATATAATAATATATCTGCATATATGCGTTCGTCAAGTTAGAAATGCTCTCTCGAATGTGCAAAATATATAGCTAGCTAGCTAATCAGGCCGTACGATTTTCTGCAGTTACTAGATTATTATGTGTTGCGTCATGCATGCTTACTGATTTGCACAGGCTCCGGAAACCCTAGCTTCTTCTCTGGATGGACAGCTAATGAGCTAGCAAATCATGCATGTATGTACTGCTGGATCCGATTAAGAGTAGTGATGCTAGTTGATGGAAGTATCAATTCACTACCATCAGTGTACACTACATGCGGCGCAGATGCGTGTATGATCTATGATTTTGCCGTACGTAGAAGGGGTCAAGAGAAAAAGCGTTCATCAGAATTTAAAGGGAGAAGAAGAGATATGAAGAG
The DNA here is from genome assembly GCA_015847255.1 of Hyparrhenia diplandra. NCBI lineage: Eukaryota > Viridiplantae > Streptophyta > Magnoliopsida > Poales > Poaceae > Hyparrhenia > Hyparrhenia diplandra. Next base: position 14,383 of record JADLZK010009053.1, read on the forward strand.
CAACAGATTGACAGGTTGCAAATAGAAATAGTATACAATCAGTGTGCAATTTAATTTGAGGCTGGAGCTCCAACGTCGTCCAACCGTGGAACCAGCAAATTAAAAGCTAGGGAGGATCGGAAAACAAGTAACAGGTAGATGGAGCCCCACAAGGAATGGAGATTTGGAGGGTGGAGGCTGGAGCCATCCACCGCCGCAAGCAGCCGATCATCTTTTCCGCGCGCGAATGCAAGCATGGTGGCACTACGCTCGGGACCAGCAGCTGACAGCAATCACCATTAGCAGGTTGCCTATATATCCCTGCCCATATGATTGTTGCGAGCATCGCAATCAGACAGACAGGTTTGCATGGTTGGAACTGCACAACCCTAGCTAGTTTGTCCACCGGAGCTGGGGGTCCATCTCCATTGGCGAGTTGCAACTATAGATTTCCAACGGGCCGTGCCGCGCCGGCCCGGCACGATCGCGTCGCCGTGCCGCCGCGGCCGCCCGCCGTGCCGCTAAGGCACGCCGTGCCCCTCGCGGGCCGGGCCGCACCGGGCCCGTGCCCGACCGAGCCCAGGCCCGTCCCACGGGCCAAATCGGGCCCGCCGTGCCATGCCAGGTCGCGTGCCGGCCTACGGGCCGATTTTTAAAAACACTCAAACATGATCAATTTTTACACAGATTTCAAGATATTTGTACAATATTATACCAAATATATGTATAATATTATACCAAGATGAAAATATCGGGACTAATATACCAAATATGTACAATATTATCACTAGTATATTTGCCACCAGGCCTCCCTTTCTTAACGTGTCGGGCCGCGCCGCGCCCCCGTGCTTGAGGGTCGCCCAAGCCCGCATCGCTGCCTCGCGTCGCGCCGCGCGTCGCGCCGCGTCCGGGCCCGTCGACCACCGGCCGCGCGTGCTCGGGCGGGCCAAAAAATGGCGTGCCTCGTGCGGCCGCCGGCCGCGGGCCGCATGGAAATCTATAGTTGCAACTTGCATGGCATTGCATGGTGTTTTTTCTCGATCGGGCCGTTCACCCGTATTTCATTAAGAGGAGAAAACCAAATTCAGATACAACAAACCCCGACGCCGAGAAGACATCACAGAGAAAACACCAACAAAGACAAAAACATAAACTAAAAGCAAGAAAAGCGAGGGGCAGGGGAACCCTCCACCTAACAACCCCAGCAAGCTGTGCCTAGACTGCAGCCAGGCTCAACCCACAAGATCTCAAACACGAACGGACACACACATTTGTAAAATACAGAGCTCGATCGCTAGCTAGCCCGTATCTTTAGGGTCACTTTTCTTTCTTTCTCTGCAGACAGATGCATGCTTCAGATCTTAATTGTGCGTACGTGTACTTTTTTGCCTCCCCTGATGATTTAGCTCAACGAAACTCCAAGTGCATACAGTAGCAGGCACACCAGCAACAGCCAACGAGGGGACTGGTGACTAGCTAGTACTATATAGGAGTATCTGTAACACAAGCGCGCTGCTGGCCTATTCATTATTCCTACTTATTTTTGTATTATCATAACCAGTTAGGACTTAGGACGAATTGATAAATTAACACGCCAAATTGTTTGATCCATGCTGTACATACGTGCATCATGCATATGCTTATTAGATGTTGTTGTTGTATTCACACCTTAATCCGCATGTTTAAGATAACAAATCTGACCTACGCCGACAACTTGGTTCAACATCACCGTGCGCGTTGCTTTCTTCATGCGGTCAGACAACCTCTGATGATCTACATCACCGACTTGACCAACAAGCAAGGTCGGTTGTTCACCCTCCTGTCTGTGGAAGAACGGCACTAGATGTCAGCCTCACTCTTCTCTTCATGTACTCCCTCCGTTCCACAAAACTTGCAAGTCTAGGATTCCAAGACAGGGCTAAGATAAGATAAAATGATGAATGGGCCCTTAAAAAGGCTTGAACCGCACATAACCGACAAACAGAAATGATTATTGAATGAGAAACACAGTGCACAAGCAATACAAATGAGTGGCTGTGGTGGCCTACTGGAGAAGTCTTTTCCCTTTTTTAAGACGTGAGACCACAGACAAGGACCAAAGACAAGGACGACAGCTCCACCTACCATGTTACGATCTAAACTTGCATGTTTTTTGGAAGAATACCACCCTAGACTTGCAAGTTTTGTTGATCAGAGGGAGTACATGCATATGACCCCCATGTTTTCCTCGTGCTCCAATCCAGTTCAAGAATGTTGTTTTCGCCCCTAAGGGCATATGCCCCCATGGACATGTACAATTGGATGCACATGGGATGTGTGTGTAGCAGGGAAGAAAGTTGCATTAACACCTGATGCTAGACAAGAGGTAACTCATCAAACTCATAAAGTTATAATTACACAGTAAACCAATTCGCGATCGGCCTCCACCCCAGCGTGTGTTGACCAAATATGTTAAGTGAACAAGGGAACGAAGACAAGCCATGAACCCGTATAGGATTTGTCCGTGACCAAAGAACCCAAAAAAAATATCCATGAAAAAAGAACTCCGAACATGAAAACGGGAAAAATTAAACCGTAACCGAGTCAATCTTAGTTGGATGAAAGATTTTAGGTAAAAAGTTTGCCTCTAATATTTTTTTTGAGGAACACGCCGTTGCGCGTTTTTCATTAAGCAGAATCAAGATCGAACAAACAAGGTGCAACGGTAACGAAACAATTACCGAAGAGGAACCTAACAACTACTGGATACACTAGCGGGGATTACATCTTAAAGATTAGTGACAAATTAACCCGCCACAAGTTGGGTTTGGGCGACCTCCTCTTCGCACCCTCGGTGTTGAGGTCGAAGGTGGAGGTGTCAAGAGTTTCATCCACAAGCATCTGAAAAACGGTGCCGTTTCGATTGCAACGCGCCCCCCCGGAAGGCGCCCCCGATCTTCTCCTCTATGACGATGGGAGCCTCCCCCCTCCACTTCAAAGCCCAACTTCCGGGCGAGAACCGTCTTGGCATGCAAAGTCACATTAGCCACCCTAGGCCACGTTGCGATACGTCCGCTGCGACACAAGGGGTGGGTGGAGGCTTGAGTACGCGGTCGACGCAGGCGCGGCCCTGACTTGATAAGTGGAGATGCCAACGACACCCACACCATCTCTTCAATTTCATGCTGCTGGGACCCCCGGCTCTATGGGCCGGTGTCAATCTCATCTTCGGAAGAAACTGGAGGAGGCCCGAAAGTGAACAAAGACACCCCTCAAGCATCGAGGGGCCACAACGCCGATGCCGCAACCTCCATCAACATTGGGTCATCCACCAAGGCTCAACCGGTGCCCGTGATCGAGGCATCCAAGGGTGCCAACAAGGGTGGGAGTCGAAGTTTTCGCTATCCGAATGACATGGAATGAGGCCACGAGTTCCATCATCATCGGATCGTCCGCCAAATCTCGACCCGGTCCGTGTCGGCCTGCTGGACGCAAATGATGAGAGCATCAGTGGATCCAGCCCGGGGTAGGCATGCAACACAGAGGCAGTGCTAGACGGGTCGCAGCACAAGACCGGCTTCTACTTTCGCTTTCACCGTCGCTGATATCCATGGGGATGGACCGGAGTGTCCAACAGGACACCAACTGCACCATCCAGAACATCACACACCACCATACCTGAGGATGGAGTGTGAGGTGCATCATTAGCTGGCTGGCGCCGGGCTAATATTATTATAGGTATATTGATATAAGCGTGTAGATATAAAGGTATAATATAGGTATAGATTTATATATAAATATATTAATAATTGGTGTGTACGCCTTCGAAAGTGTAGAGGTCGGATGTTTTTCATCCTTTATCTAAAAAAATATATTAGATATAGGTATAGGTATATAGATATATATAATGACAATCTTCAACTTAAGTCAAAGAAAAAAAAAGAGGCCGACAAATGCGACACGGAGAATGCTCGGCACATTCCTCCCTTCTAAACGCTAAACCGAGCAGCCCAAGCAGGCCTTTGTTTCTCCCGGGCTGTTCGGTCGCTCCGCCCTCCCCTTCTCACTCGCCGGCACCTGCCTCTACCGCCAGATCCATCACCACTTGTTGGTACGCGTCTCCGGCCGCCCCGCCTCGCGCACATGGCTAGGCGGCCAGCCGCTGCCCCCTCGGCTCCTCCTCACTACCTCGATGAGCCCTAAGCCCCGACAGCCCTTCTACAGGACTGCAGTCTTCAGTTGTCAGGCAAGACCTCGTGCAACTCTTCACTGCTCTTGGTCTCATCTCATCTAGTCATTGATGAAGTGGTGAGGTTCGATTTCAATCTTCTCCTACTTGCCATGTTTGGTTGACGAGAGACTAGGGACTAGGGACTAATTTTTAATCTCATTTAGTCTCTAAATTACCAAACATGAGGACTAGAGACTAATTTTTAGTCTCTATTAGTCCCTATTTTACTGGACTCTTGGTAGGGGCTAGGGACTAATTTTTAGTCCCTATTAGTCTCTAGTCTCTAGTCCCTCCGTCCAAACAGGCCCTCAGCCACTGTAATTTACAGTTGAAGCATTTAGTTCAATTCCTTACGGTTCCATTTTATACTGTTGTCAGATAGTCTAGGTATAAAGAGTGGGAAATTGGAGATATTGCCTTGCTCTTTAGGAATAAATATGGATTATTTCTTTTAAGGAAGAATGAAACATTGAAAATACTGTTGCCATTTTATGGGTACTTTTGTCAGGTTTGAGCTTGAGACATTTTGATACTTTTTAAAGTCCACAACTCGTGTTTCTTTAATACGGATATGGATAGTATAATGTACAACGGACGCCCGCGGCCCGCCGCCGCCGTCGTGCCGTGTCCCGTGCCGCCACGCGTGCTATGCTGGCCCGTGGCCCGGAGGTGGCAGTGGCTTCCCGCCGCGCGCCCACACACATGGGAGCCACATCGCCGCGGATGGAGGGAGAGGAAGAAAGCTTCCGCGACCGCAACGGAAGGAGAGTAGGAGGGCTTCGCGCCGCCAGCCACTCGGGCCTGTAGCTGGAGGAGGAACGGAGCGCCGCCGTCGGGGGGCAGAGCTCGGGGGGTCGCCAGCCTTGGCACCAGATCTGCCGTCGGAGCAAAGCTTGGGGGCTGGGGCCGCCTTGAGGAGAGGGAGGGGGGGGGGGCTGTCGGCGTGGAGCAAAGGTCGCGCGAGGAGGGATGGGGGCATGCGGCGCTGCTCGCTCTGCTTGGCCGCGGACTGAGGTGTGGGAAGGGGAAAAGGAGCTGCATGCCTGCATGCGCGAGGAGGGGATGGGGTATGCCAGTTGGAACTTGGGCTGCGCTGAGACGTTGAGTAGTAATATGGGCCATGCACAACTGCTGCGGGGATGTGTGGCAACGTGCCGCCCATCGGGCCACCATTTCCCACCAGGCCGGACCGCACCGTGCCACGGGCTGAGGCAGCGGCCCATGGCCCGGTCTGGCTATCGGGTCATGCCGCCCGTGGCCCACTCACACCGGACCGGGCCGTGCCGGTACCGGCCAAAATCCCCGGCCTCGGGCCGGGCCACCATGCCCGCTGGGCCAAATGGACATCTATATTGGATAGTACTGAATTGGCAGATCTGTATCTGTACATGTATAACGAGCTGTGAATATGGATTATACCGAATAGCATATGAAACATTGCATAGACTACCCTACGTTAATATCCTAGTTCCACCACTATCGGTCACCAATGTTTGAGGCTTGGTTCGGTATTCAGGTCGTGTGATGTTATTTGGAAAAGGAAAAACCCTACGTTAAAATCCTCGTGTGACTTCGATTCGGTCCCGCGGACTCGCAACGCATGTTTGGAAAAGGAAAACCCGAAAAGAAATCCGTGTCCGCGCGAGCAGCTCTGAATCACATCTCAGATAGCAATTTCTCACACATCACACGTACGTACGACTGTACGAGCAAAGTGACCCCGGCCGGTGGCCAGGCCAGGTCAGGCATTCAGACGGGCGTACAGTTTGATGATCGCCCCAATGTTTCACTATAAACGACCAAGCAATCGATCTTGACATCAGCTGTGTTTACCATTTACCATCTGTAACGTAATGCTTTTACAAATAAAACGCGTTGTACTAGTGCTTTTACGACTTCTATTGTGCTCTCAGCGTCGGCGGCCGGGACGACTTCTAATACCATTATGGAGGGAGTACACATACGTGAGCGTACCGAAATGCTGTCTGAAACCTAGAAATAAGCGTCCCATCTACCATGTCCTTGTATCGTGACATCAACCCGTGTTAATAGTTCACCATTTCTTAGTACTACATACCGTATGAAAAGTGAATAATGACACTAATCCTCACCTCTCTAGGTTTGGGAGTTCCAATTTATAGTCCATTTTATACTTTTTTGACTTTGGGCGTAGATCACAAACTTCTCTGCGTTCTTGGATCTATACTTTTTAGAAAACCATAATAATGGAATAAGTACACTATTAAAACAATCATCTAAAAAAAACTATGTGAATGATATCTCCTTCTGAACACGTACACACACCTTGTCTAGTAGCACCGTCAAAAGCCCCATCAGAGTTGATTTTCAGTTCCCCAGCGCACGGGTCTTTGCCACTGGCTTCTCTGCATTTATCCGACAATAGGCTGTTTGCCGGCCGGGTTCCTTCTGAACAAATTCAAATCGTTGCTGCTATCTCTCCAATGCTCCGCTGTCTTCTATATCTTTTCTCTTGTTCCTTTTCCCCCAACATATACAGCCAGAGGAGAGTGACTACAGTAATAAGTTATTACTTCCCTTTGAGCTTCAAAATTAACTCCGTCGTCTCCTTTGCGGACAACGCTTCTGCTAAGCCTGCTGCCTCTTACAGCTTGGAGGTTCCAAAGCTTCTTCACTAGTTTGCATTTCTTCTTCCACCCATGCCCGCCTCCAACCGAAACCCTCCAGAGCCTCTCTGGTGCATTATAAATACGCCCCTTGGGCACCGGCCTCTCTCCACTCTCCTCCTGCGAATCCACCCACCACAGTTCCCAGTTCCCAGTCCCTTGTGCGCGCTAGCAATGCGCACCATGAGCCTCATCGTTGCCCTGCTCCTCTCGGGGCTCGTGGTCGCCGGCCACGGCGACGCATCGTCCCTGGCCAACTCTACTACCATGCCCATCGTCGAGGCGCAGCTCTCCAGGAAGCTGTCTGCCTTGACCACGGCATTATTCTACATCTATCGTATGATCGTATCCATCCCTCTTTGCATTGTGTGCCTGCGGGCGTTTCTTTCCATTACTCGAGCTTTACTTAACTAGTTTTTGTCCCCGCCTAGCCTGCTGCTGTCAATTTTCTAGTAATTTCTTCCGCCGGCGTTCGTGCGTGTGCAGGCCCGTCGTCAGAGACTCGTTTGATCTCATAAGAGCAGGTACAGCAAGGGGCGATTCGCCGACCACGTCATCTGCCTGTCCTAGGTGGAGGAGAGATAGACTCATGCTCGGCGCTCCTGCTGTCGCCGAGCTGCACACGAAACCCCAGGCTTTCTTTGCATGTCCGGTGCCTCACCACTCTCTTTCTCTCTCCCATTTCAGCCTGCTTTCTCTTTGCACAAGCAAATAAAAAATGGTTTTGGAATCCGTGTACACACCAACTATTGTACTAGCTCGGCTGTAAACGGGTGTTTGAATGAGCTGGCTTGGCTTATAGCCAAGGTTTATTGGCCTTGCTCTAACAAGCAACCAGGCGAGGTACATGGCCTTCATGTCCGATTTGGACCACCACGTGAGCGCCACGGGGGCGCGATGGATCCGCCAGCATCCTGTCCTCGGGCCGCAAAACCTCCGAGACCGGCCGGCGACCTGGTTCGGTCTCACCTTAACGGCGCCGGCGGCTACCCCGTTGTTTTCTTGTTGAGGTCCGAGATAACCTGTACATATCGAGGATTCTCGAACAGGCACGGCGTGTTTTCGTTCAAGCCTCAGGAGGACCACTATCAAAAAAGGACCACTACGGGATTCCCGGATCCACTGGCCCTGTCGTTCGGGCGGTGGCTATAAGGGCGTCTCCAATGGTTATTTAAATCGCTAGCCGTAAACAATTCTATTGGCTATCAATGTCACTTTTCAAATCGCTAGCTAGATGAGACATCTAAATAAGAAAAAATAAACACTATAGTTGAGAGTTATGTGAGAGAGATGTTTTAGGAGAGCGGGCTAGATTAGATATTTATTAGTCGCTAGCTATTTGAGAGTAAGCTAGCTATTTGGTCTCTCTCCTCGATAGCCAATCAACATGTTACTTTTATATTATTTTTATACCTCATCTAGCTAGCTATTTGTAAAAAGTGTCATTGATAGCCAAAAGAATTCCTCCTAGCTAGCTATTTGAGCACAAGACGCCCTAAGGACTTCTTCGACAGAAGATCATACGCGTTCCTCGCTCATCGAGGTCTGCTGGACGTGGGGATCAACAAGGGTATGGCGGTACTGCACCACACCACCGTCCTCGCCAGCTTCCAAGGCGGGGACGACGCACACTTGAAGATTCCATCCGCGTTCTTCGTCCTCATCTTAGCAGAGGCGGAGCGCTTCATGCCACTCCGCGTCGCTGTGAGTCTTCGCTGGGAGGAGACAATACCGCGCGCCATTGGCATCCAGTATTCACGTGGGACGTTCCTCATCGACCTCGTCGTCAACTGGCGGACTTTCTCCTGCGCGATCCTTAGTTGGGACGAGCATCATCGAAGCATGGATGCCTGGAATCGAAACTATGAGTCTAATGTGATCAAAAGATATTTTGGTGTCCAGACCCCCAAGACGCCATAGTGCCATACTCACGTTGAACCCCATCCTCCAGCCCTCTAAATGCTAGAGAAGCGCTGCAACACATCTTATTGAGGTAGATTAGTAGAATATTTTTTTTTTTTGCCTTATCCTGATGTTTGTCTCTGTAGTTTTTTTTAGCTTCTGAAGTTGGGATTGTTAGAAACTTGAATATTTGGTTTGTACTCAAAATGATGCAATGCATTGGAATATCTACTCTATTTATCTGACAAAGTATCACCATAGTTTCATTGTCTTGATGTCCATCCTTGAAATGAAGCCGTTGCGTTAGCACGGGCACTATACTAGTAGGCCATAATAATCCTATGTGTGCTTACTTCTGATGAGTGAGTATGTATGCTCTTCGTAGAGCGAATTAATGAAAGTAAATAAAATGATTTGGTCCATGAATTCTTTGATGCGAAAGTTACACAGCTTAAGTGCAAAACCTTATTATTTCCTTCTACTTTAAATATTCATTGTAAACAGAACGATCACATCAAAGGCTTTGTACGAGAGGTGTGATCTTTCATCTGTTTATGTTTCATAGATTAAACTGCTAAGAACTATCACTTGACTTCTATACTGTATCATCATCCAACCTATGGTCACTTATGGATAAGAGAATTATGCCTAAGTTTAGAAGATTTCCCAACTTAAGTTCTAATTTACAGATTTATTTACGCCAGTATGTTTCATATATAGCGTAGTGTCTGTTCTTTGCTCCATGTAGGGAGAACAGATACACAACCATGTTGATTTCCTAGGTTATACTCAAAACATGGGTTGTCCAGCTAATTGAGCTATGGGCTACATTAGGATCATTTTTTTTTCAAAGGGATTGTAGGATCTCTACCTTCCAAGAAAAAAGAGTTTCCAAAGAACAAGGCTGGAAGTTTTTGGGACGCATGACACTTCCCAGAGAAAAACACACGGTCCACAACCTAGAGGCTCAGATGTACAAGAGGGAAAAACATAATAGAAAACTAGCAAGTTGTGCTACAATATATGTCCATTTCTAGACTAAACTTTCTCTATTGGTACTCGATCGCTAGTGAAATGTTTACAGGTTTAGGTTAAGATCTTCTGATGATGAACTTTTTTTTTTTTTTTTTTTTGCTCCTAAAAATCCCCTAATTCTTTAACTTTGTTACATTCCCTGTCTCTGTCTTTGTTTCCACCTATGGATTCTAAGATTTTTTTTCCTACTTCCATGCTTTCGTTTTGTACATTATAGTTAACACTCCAATGCTCCATCTCATTAATTAGTGCTTCCGTAGTTCCGTTGAGAGATTTTTGATGTTTTTCTGTATTAACAGTTTGTTTGTATGGATTAGCTTTACCAATTGTGGGCTTGCGGCGGTCTGCTCACACTGCTCTCTATTTTGGTTGCAGGTTCTTATTGCTGATTTTCTTTGTATATACTAGTACTGTGTAGCCGTCCGCAGCCGCGTTATGAGCGGCGGCGTCGGCCGGCCGACGCCGCCGCTCCCGGGAACGCCTGCGTTCCGTTGTTCGACGAATTCAGCTACATCACTCCTCCCGTTTATCCGGTCTCGTTGACTAGAAGAACGGGTTGTGACAGATTGGTATCCGGAGACCACTTCGATCCAATGGCCTGCACCAAGGGATAAATCTTCACGGCGAACTTCAAGAGGATCATCGACGAGTACATCGCAGCCGTGGAGGCCAAAGCCATGGAGGCCGATTCAGCCCCATCATCAGCTAAGTACATCCCGCCCTCCAAGCGCTCTCTTCAATCTGTAGACGCAGATGAGCTCCCATCCACCGCACCTCCGATTCCTCCATCCAACACCCCAATGGACAGTCCAATTTTCATCTCCAATTTGGTACCGAAATTCCCCATGACATTACTCTAGAATTTCCACCTAAATTTTCGCCAGAAAATCCCAGACGTACCAGCAATAATATTAAATTATTTTTCCCGGAGTATGATGGCAACGGTGACCCTTCTCATTGGCTGTACAAGTGCGATAAATTTTTTCTCGCCCAAGGAATTATTAATACAGATCGGATGCAGCTCGCTTCATTCCATCTCCAAGGGAACGCATTATTTTTGGTTTATTCGTTGGGAAAATGAAGTTGGTCAACCAACTTGGCCAGAATTTTCATCCGCAATTACCAAGGCGTTTTGGAACTCCTCTACACAATCATCTTGGTGATCCGACAAGCATCACGCCGCACGGAGATCCGGGACGGGGACACTAATACATTCACAGCAAAGCTGAACAAGGTACAACACCTCTCCCCAAAACAGCAGGCTATGCTTTATATTGTTGGGTTAGCACCTCTGATTCAGATCGACGTTCAACTACATCAACCGCCTGATATTGAGACAACCGTAGCACTCGCTAGACGTCTCTATACAGCTCCCGCCGACAAAACTCAAAGGTACGCACGAAGGATATTCAGATATTCAAATATCAGTTCATGGCTTAACCGGCATATCCACCTATCCTACCATGCAATTAATTATCAATATAAATGGCACCAAATTATTGGCTCTTTTGGATTACGGTTCAACGCACAATTTTACGGATTCCGATTTGGCTATGAAACTGGTCTCCAAAGTTCTTCTTTTAAACCGTCCGCTCAAAGTTGATGTCGCCAATGGACAACATATAACAAATGTGGGAAGGTATGATGATATTGAATTTTCTATTGCTACTAAGAGCTTCAAAGCGATTTCTTCAAGCATCAAATTAGGAGGCTATGATGTTTTTTTTGGGTGTGGACTGGCTGAGTTCTTTGGGCAACATTATCTAGAATTTTAATAAACTTATTATGAAGTTTTGGAGGAAGGGGCAGCCGATCATATGGCACAGCCTCTCCAAGGAGAAAGATTTTCACCCGTGTATTCACATACTCTCTGCCGACATACCAATGGATCCTCTATTATGCAAATTCCAACAGCTTTTCGAGAGAGCCTTCGGGGCTCCCACCTCAACGACGTTATGATCATAGAATTCATCTTAAGGACCCCACTCGCCCAACTGTTGTTCGCCCTTATCGTTACCCTCGAGATCTGAAAAAAATGAGCCGGAACGACAATGTGCGGAACATGCTTCATCAAGGTATCATCCGGTATAGCACTTTCGCCATTCTCATCACCGTCCTTCTTGTCAAGAAACATGATCAAACTTGGCGTTTTTTTGTGTTGATTATCGGAGCTCAACACTAATACTTTAAAAGATAAGTTTCCAATACCGGTTATTCTTGAATTCATTGGATGAACCGGAAGGTGCAAAATTCTTCACCAAATTAGATCTTCGCTCAAGATATCACCAGTACGCATGCATCCCCGGACGTCGAAAAAAGACGGCTTTTTCGAGCACATCATGGGCACTTTGAGTTCTTGGTCATGCCATTTGGTTTATGCAATGCACCTTCAACTTTTCAAGCTTTGATGAATGATATATTGGGACCGTTTTTTGCGCAAGTTTGTCTTGGTTTTCTTTGACGATATCCTCGATATTTAGCAAATCCTCGGTGCGAGCATCTCCACCACGTGGAAGAGGTTTTCAAGGTACTTCGCATCTCATAATATCTTCTTAAAGAAATCTAAGTGCCTCTTTGGTCAATCACAATTGGGTTATTTGGGACATATTATATCGGACATTTGGAGTTGCTATTGACCCGAGAAAAAAAATTGAGGCCGTCACCGCATGGCCGCTTCCCAAAACTCTCCGTGAATTGCGAGGTTTTTCGGGACTAGCCGGTTACTACTGAAAGTTTATAATGGATTATGGTACAATTGCACGTCCCTTGACCCGATCTTCTTAAGAAAGACTCATGCGATTTGGACACCCTTGGCAACAACAGGCTTTTGAGCACCTTAAGAGGACCTTATCATCGACACCGGTTCTCCAACTTCCGGACTTTAATAAATCATTTGTGGTGGAATGTGATGCGCCCGGGTACGGTATGGGTGTCGCTTTTTACATCGGGTAATGGTCCAATTGCTTACTTTAGCAAAGCGTATGCCCGATAAGTATAAAAGTTAGTTTGTATATGAAAGAGAACTCATAGGACTGGTGGCTTGACTATCAAACATTGGCGACCTTATCTTTGGGGCCGTCCATTTATTTATCGTCGGATCATTACGGTCTTAAGTACATTTTGGATCGGCGTTTGTCCACGGTTCCACAACATCAATGGGTTAGCAAATTGCTTGGTTATGATTTTTCTTGTGGAGTACAAGCCGTAAATCAAATGTGGTGGTCGACGCATTATCTCGTCGAACACGGATGAATCTTCTCTCATGGCTATTTCGGAAATTCAATTGGGGTTATTTGATCATTTCGGGGAGGAAATTGCATTTAGCGATGAAGTTATAGCCCTTATTGATTCTATAATCAATGGTAAGGACTCGCATGGGAAGTTCGCAATGGCTTGATCTTGTTCAACAAAAAGGTATGGCTTTCCACATCGTCCAAACATCTTCAAACTATTCTCCATGCAATTCATGATTCAAAGCACATGAGGGAATACTGAAAAACACTTTGCATCGATTCCGTCGAGCTTTTTGTCAAACATGATAAACGCATTATCACAGATTTTGTGAATGATTGTTTGGTTTGCCAACACAACAAAAACCGAACACCTTCATCGGTGGGCTTCTTCAGCCTTTACCAATTTCTAGAGCAAATCGGGAGGATATCTCAATGGATTTCATTGAAGCTCTTCCGAGAGTTGGATCTAAATCGGTAATCTTAACAATGGTTGATCGTCTATCCAAGTATGCTCACTTTATACCCCTTTCTCATCCATATACAAAGAACCCAAGAGCTTCGTAAATTTTTCTCGAGATTGTTAGACTACATGGGTTGCCAAGATCGATGGTTAGTGACAGGGATGTCATCTTCATGAGTCAATGCGGAAAGAAATTTTCCGTCTATCCAACATTATTTTGTCACCAACATCGGGCTTATCATCCCCAAGCGGATGGCCAGCCGAGGTCGTCAATAAAATTATTACAATGTATCTGCTAGGCCGCTTGGATCGGGTGACAAACCAAAGGATTGGGTAAGATGGTTACCTTGGGCTGAATATTGTTATAATATTTCATATCATGCATCGACCAAAACAACGCCATTCAAACTTGTTTATGGACGTGATCCCCCTACTATTCGTGGTTATCATCCGGGTGAGACTACATTACCAATCGTGGATGATTTACTAACCGTTGGCATTTGTTAAGTGCTAAAAGAAAATAAGGATTACGCAGCGCCGCGACGTAACACCTACCATTGTAGCTTTTCCCTAGGATGAGTATTCTAGAGTATCGTATCCACAGGGAAGCTTTGGCTAAAGAATTCTAATAAGTCACAATCATGTATCCACTAACTTAGCAAACTACTAGACTATAGTGAGGGGGTAATTGTTAAAGGATAAGCAAATATCTAAGTATAAAATAATAAGCTAACTAAGATGTCAAAGAGAAACTAAACTAATCAAGAGGTCAAAGAGAGAGATTAAGGTTCCTGAATACTTCTCTATTACTTAGGTTCTATGATAGCAATCATACCATAACACTTCGGGACATCGAACACTAGCCACGGAAAGAGATGAGAAGGGGGCTAGGAAGCTCCGACTCACGGTCCTACAAACACCAACCCGAACGTGGTGGAATACGCCGGCCATCGGGGTTGTCACCACACAGGGGCTACCACAAACTATCCGTGGGGTTGGGTGCAATCTCGGGTAATCTATAGCGTAGACACCATGTCTATACTATCTATTACTACTCTAGCTACCATGAATAACTAGAGTCCTCAATACGAGCGGAGATCCCATGCAATAGCATAACAACTATACTTAACCATATATGTAAAACATGGAAGTAAATAGAGAAGATAAATATATATGAATCATAAAGTAATCCAAAGATAAGATATGAAACATACCAAACTCAGAGACATCTCGTAACCAAAGTGTAGTTCAACTCTCCTTTACTCTTGATTAGATCTAAGTTAGATCTAATCTACTTCTAATTACATGTCTAATCTACTTCTAATTACATGGCTAATCCTCTTCTAATCTTCTTCTAATTCACTAATCCCTTAGAGAGAGGTTATTCTTACATTGGGACACCTCTACAACTAAGAGAATAATGAAAAGAATGAGATATAATGAATTAGGGTTTAACCCTGGGGGCAGGGGGTCTTCTTATATAGGCCTTGGCGATGAACGTGAACCTTTGGATCAAACCGACCTTAGCAACGGTGTAGATACAACCTCAAAGTCGATAGTAAACCGACCTAGAAAGGTGAGCCTGATTGGCTACTGTAGCTTTGGCGGCGGCAAAAAGTGGTGTTGTGGCCAAACCGAACCATCTTTCTCCCGGTGTCTTCTGGTACCTTCTAGAGTGTTTTAGTTCACTTTTCGGGTCGAGTTACTTCACGGTTAAGTCTTGTCATCGTATGGGATGTATATTCTGCACTTTCTCCATTTTTCTCTGCATTTATCTATTAAGTCCCTGAAATTATATAAATCACCAAAACTCGTGGAATTATGTTAGTTAAACCCCTAAACTTATGTTGATATTCATTTTAAGCCCTAATCCAAGTTTAGTTGACTAGTAATATTATGCTATAACAGTGTCAACACTAACTCAATGGGATATTTTTCTCAATCGGACAAAGGTTCGTTTTACGTTGTCTCGTGATTATTACCGCAATAAATATTTTGATGCTAAACATACGCATGAGAGAATTTAAAGTGGGTAATTATGTTTGGCTCAAACTTTTATCTCGTTTCCGTGGCAACAATATCCGATGTACATAAATGTAAGCTTTCTCCTAAATATTTTGGACCATTCAGCGTCAAGAAGATCATTACACCAAGTAACATATGTATTGAATTTGCCGCTGGAACCCGTATACACAATGCCTTTCATGTCGGCATGCTCAAACCACACCATGAGGAGATACCTACGGATATCCTAGAGTTACCTCGATTCATGATGGCACACCGGTGCCGGAACCCGAATTAATGCTCAAAACAAGAGTCCGCTAGGGCCGCCTTCAAGTACTCATCAAATGGAAGAACAAACCCGCCGCAGATGCTTCATGGGAAGATGCGGAATTATTCAACAAAATCTATCTAGACTTCATTTCGAGGGAAAGCTGAATCTCAAAGCGGGAGAGATGTCGACTATATCGCGAAGTCGCCGGGATAAGCGGAGTGGCTGAATATTTAATTATTATTTAGCTTTATTATTATAATTATTAGATTAAATTAAAGATAGTCGGGAAAAGACTAATGGGCCTCGGCCCGTTAGCAATTGTAAACCCCTCATATAAATATGGGGGCAACTATCGTGAGGCGATTAAGAAGAAAATAAATTAGGTTTATCTTGCTCTCCCCTCGCTCCCCGAAGCCGCCGCCGCCGCCGCACTCAAGGGCCGCTAGCCGCCGCCGGCCCCGCCCGGCGCCCGCGCCATGAGCCGGCTAGACGCCGACGCCGCCTCCCGGAACGCGGCGTTCCGTTGTTCGACGAATTCAGCTACATCACTCCTCCCGTTTATCCGGTCTCATTGACTAGAAGAACGGGTTGTGACTATATATATATATATATATATATATATATATATATATATATATATATATATATATATATGCCTTATTTAGGAAGCTTTAATAGCTTCGTTCATTTTTGTGCCTCTCCTCCATCTAATTGGACCCATTTTTTTTTTTTTACTACAGGTGATTGTACAAATTTATTCGAATAGATTCATTAAACCTCTCCAAAGATAAATTTCCCCACATGATGATAAGTGTAGTCACTTATCAAGATCCAATGGCAGAAATAAGCCTAATGAGGTCTCGTATCCGCTTGGGTGCTACCCTAGATTTTCATATAATTTCTCCCATGGCCGGGTTGAGAATTACACGGGCCCCGAATAATACCAAATTACCCGATCCCATGCCTCGGGTGCTACCAAAACACCTCGGTTCCGATGATACCATATCATCAATAGTAATATAATCATTCGAACATTTGTTCATAACACATAAACCCCAAATCCAACCATGGGGCCACTTTCCCCATGTTTGTGGTGACAATCTCAAGTTTCATACACACCAAGGGGTCATATAAAAATCATGGTAAATAAAAAAATGATGCAGCCCTGCCTTGCTAAAGGAAAAAAAAAAAGAGAAAAGGAATTGAAAAAATATATAGATAAAGAGAAAAAAGAGTGGGAAAATTGGAGGAAAAAATATAAATATATAATAATAAAAAAACAATGAAAGAAGAGAGGAGTAGGTTGGCCCCACATGGTCGAGATAAACACTAATGTGTCACCTAACTCCACCCAAAGATTACTTCCATATAAGCAAGAAGGGTTCTCCACTTCCAAAACCTTTGCCATCTTTGTCACCAAGGTTTATGGTCCACACACATTGTGGCCCAACCTTGTGGTTTAATTACGAGAGATTTGGTGTGCCTTCTTCGCGCTCCTCGCCCAAGGAAGTCACAGCCAAATCATGGCCATCATGCAAACCACACCAACAACTTCTACATTTCATCCATATATGTTACCGGTAACTACACTTAGGTATGCAAAGGTAATGTTCACTAACTCTTTTACTCCTATTTATCTCCATATTAAAATACAAAATTTTACCTCCCATGTTTATGTAAATAATATAAGCTTTGGTTTGGATGTATTTATATATGATACATCCATAGGTCCTTTTAAATTGAGCATGGTGCTTAGGTTAAAAGACCTTTAATTAAAATTTGACATGACATTGAATCTAGATTATTGAATCGAGAGTATTGTTTTCACAAACATTAGAAGTAATTTATCATGGAGATGAATCAAGGCAATGTTCACACTACCTCTTTATGCCTTGCTTGAGTAATTAATGATGGAGTGAACAAATAAAAATTAAATAATAACAATAACAATAATTGGGTCAAAAAAATAACAATAACAATAACAATCACGATCATGATGATGATGATGATGATGATAAACAAAATAAAATTTAGGCTCCCCGATTGTTCAATCTGATAGAATCTTTGCTTGTTTCTTTTGTTTTGTTTCTTTATCAAATAAACAGTACAAGAACAAGTGTGGGAGAGATTTCTCAAACGTAACGAACAAACATCGAAAGTGATCCATTATGCAAAAGGACAAGGCGAATAATTACTAACATGAAAGAACCAATGTCGAACATGCGGGGTGAGAGCTCGGTGCGTTCTCTGTCGACATCGTAGTTGATGTAGACGTTTGTCGACATCGAAGAATCGCGGTCCATGTTGTCAAGGAAGACAACACGCAGCCTCCCACACGGTGGCATCGTGGCCATACTCCTCCGGCGGATGGCCGTTGAGCGGTTGTCGCCGGGAGTGCCGGTGGGCGCCGAGAGCAAGGAAGTTCGCCCGTGAACGCCTAGAGTATGGCGCCTAGCAGGTCCGATAGTAGTGGTGAGCAAGCCGGAAGGTAGAAGCGGTCGCCGAAGAGGAGGGAAGCCGCCTTCCACCGCCCAGCTAGGTCGCAGCCGCCCCATGGTGACGCGCCGAGGGCAATCCGGCCAGATGCCGCCTCCAATGTCGTCGGCCGCATGAAGACACCGTGGACATGTCGTAGAGGTCGAGGGCAAGGCGTGTCTCGGGCGCTATGAGCCGTGGGGCTAAGTCGCCGACGCCGGGCGAAGAGATAGGCCGACCGTGACCGGCTCGGCCTAGGTGTTCCCGTGTCGGCCGCGGGGGGTGGTGCCTCGCATGAACGCCTTGGTCTGCTCCTAATGATAGTACCTAGGTCATTGGACGTGAAGTCCCGTGTCACCTTTCCTAAGCTTGCCACCCATAGTATGCCGAGAATGATGTCGATGTCGTTGACGAGTAGGGACGCAGCGCCGATGTCTAAGATGTCGCGCCGGCGCGGATGGAGACGCCGTGGGGCGCCGCCCGGCATGTCGGCGGCGCGCAGGTTCATGCGATGACCGCCACCCACGCCGCTATGTACGGGTCCCGCCGTGGCCACAACGTGAGGGTCGATGTAGTTGTGCGAGGTGCCCGAGTCGACGGCGATGCCTCGACAGGGGCCCGAAATTACCCCGACGCAGGTAGAGAGAGTGGACACCACGCACGGGAGTTGGGATCCCCGATGAGGACCCCCGAGGTCGGCGCGCCCCCCTGGCGGTGTTGCCGCCATAGTCGTTGAAGACCGTGATGTCGAAGAGGTGTTTGCACTTAGACCCGTGAGAACAACTCGTCACGCTTGAAGCACATGCCGCCTTTTGTGTCGGCCCGCCATCTCCTTCCTCGGGGTCCCCGCTGAACGGCCGAGGTGGTGTTGCCGACGAGGGCAGGAGGTGCCGCGGGCGCCACGGGTGGCGCTAGTGGCTTTCCTCACCGCGGATGGTGCCTTGCCGAGGTTGTAGAAGATGGTGAGGCGGCGTTCATACGCCCTCGGCGAGTGGCGTGGTCGCCTTCATGTCCTTCAGTCCTGCAGCTCGGCGCCGGTCTTCGGGGCTCACCCAATCGATCGTGTAGATGTTCACTTGCGATACTCATCTAAGTGACCGGCGCATGCCACGCGGCGCTAGAACAACTTTGTGTGCTCATCGACGGTCTGCACGGTCTTGCGGCTAGGGGCGGCGGTGGCACCGCAAGAGGCAGGAAAAATAATTCTTTATTGCTTATTCCTAGCAGATTACATCCTTCTTGCTTATATGACCCTCTTATGGGACTTTAATGCAAGCAATCTCTAAAGATTTTCCTATAGATTGGAATACATTTTTATAAGAAAGTTATTATTCTTTTCCTAAGTTCTAATCTTATCCAAATCAAACTTTTATTTTAATTGCCGAAGAAGTCGTGGAAGGGGGGACGGCAGTATACACAAGACGGGCGGCCCCCCCCTGGACGATCATGTCCCCTTGGGCCGGGTCCTCCGGGCCCCACCCTTTAGAGTGTGAGAGGGGATGTTATGTTTAGTTTTTTTTTTCTTTGGTTGCAAAGCACCTAGATATCTGCCGATTATTATTAAAGTATAGAGTATATATAGATATAAAGATATGGATATATATGTATAGGTTTAGATATAGATTTTATCGGATATATGTATATAAACATAGAGATAGATATAATTTTAGATATAGATATTAGATATAGATAATAATACACTTTTTCCTACGGGTTTGGCCGAAAAGAAAAACTGTTTCTTCTCTTGCGACACGCGTCCTCCGTCCGATGGCCACCTCGTGACCTCTCGGCCCCGTCGCGCGTACCGGTATTTGTGGTTGTTTGGAGAGGGCACCGGACCCGTAATGGCGGCGGATCGGTTAGAATTTGGGTATTTCCCCAATACGTATACGCCGCTTAGACGGGGAAGGGATGCGAGCTCGTCGATCGATCGGCGATTCTTCTAGCGATTTTGTCTCTTCGCCAAGCGCCAAGGTCGAGGAATGTCGAAGGCTCTCCCTCGCCGATTTGGTGGCTCGCCGGGAGGCTCTCCCTCGCCGGTTTGGTGGTTCGCCGCGTCGGGCATTGGTAGAGCTCGGGAGGTACGTCCGTATGCGGCGTGCTTACGTTGTTTGTTGTGTAGATCTGGTTCAGCATTTCTCCGAGTTCATGGTGGATGGAGTGTGCTTGGTTTCTTCTCACCTGAATGAGCATCTTCTCGTAGGGGATTTTGCTTGTGTGTCTAAATTTTGTCGCAGATTGGGTGGGGATTTCTCTTGTGAAATGAGGGATTCACTCGAATGGGGCAATGGTGAGTGGTACTACGACAACGGGTAGGGGCGAGAGTGCGGTGATCTGCTCCCCCGGAGATTTGCGCCCCTTCTCTGTCGGCGTCGTGGTGAATCGAGAGGCGACCTCGCCGCTCTCACCTGGCCCGTCTCTGTCGTCGCCTCTCTCTCGGGCGATTCGCTTGCTCGGTCCTCGTCCTGTGTTTTCCTACAGCTCGGAGGTACTTGCATTTGCCACATTTCTCCCTTGATATGAAGTTGTCCGACCATTTGCTCGACATCGAGACTTGGTTGGGGAATTTTGGGATGTAGCCGGTTGTTTTGCCTTGGATTTGGGGTATTTTTGGTTGTGGCTATGGATTTGGATTCAGCGAGAGGAGTACGTGAGGTCACCTATGCCGGAGCCGAATACGAGGGAACATCAACGATGCTGCAGCCCTACGTCCCGCTGGGACCGTGGCGCTGGCTCGTTTTCACCCTCGCCAAAGACGCCGACGGGGGGCGACGACGCAGGGGCGGCGAAGCCCGCCCTCGGCGAGTCCCGCCTAAGATCCTCGATGACGCCCGTTGGCTGGGTGCGTGCTGCGCCCACCACCGCCGCTCCACACACTCTCGTGATCCGCCCGTTGACCTCCCTCTAATATATCGAACCCTCTATGGGTATTTTTGGTTGGGGTATATATTACGGGGAATTGTTCCTTAACATTCAGACCAACTTCCAATAATTGTGTCGAAGTTTTTATACTTAACCCGCAACGATCGATGTGACATCATGAGAGAACCCGAAACTTGATAATTGAAATGGTCATTTTGGTTACTAAAGACAAAATAATTGGTGTGCATTTTAGTTATCACATTATTGTAAACATGAGTAGTTGAGTATAAAGACTAGTTATCTATGTAAGCATTTTAGTTATCTCAGGCGCTTTTTAGTTATCACGACATATGACCATATGTTCATGCACTAGAGAGCATGTACGTATTATCTTTGCCCAAAGAAAAAGAAATTGGGAGGTCATTGGATTCAGTAAGTCCATGACCTCTTGCTTCTCATGATCTGAAATCATCAAAAATTGAATGTGTCATTGTTCTTCTTTTCACTATGGTTAAATGAATATATTTCTCATGCTTCGCATTGCATTCTTTGGAGAGTGGTATTAGCTTAGAATTTTCCATTAAGTGGCTTGATTAGAACAATTGTGTTATTTTCTAGCTATTGTTTATACAACGGTACTATGTAACTGAATATTCGTTTTTTGCAGAAGCACCATATTTCTTGATTGCACATTTATTAGTAGTGAGTTGCACACTTCAAATATTGCTATTACTGTGTGTAACATGTGCAATATCTAGTCTTTATAAATAACTTTATCACTATTGTGTGAAATAGTGATTTTGTTGACTTTTGGTGAGTTAGCATTTGCTTGTGTGAAATATGTTTTCCTTGAAATGCTACATGAGTTGATTTTCTTTCTTGTGATCCATTAATTTTCAGGTTGAGATGGGCGGCCGCAAGGTTCCAATCACGACCAAGCACTCTTTTCAGTAGTGCCAAAGCTTAGCAGGTGAGATGAACCCTTATGTAATCTTTCACTTTGCTTATGATTGTATTGGGCTGTGTGCGAGGTCACTTTCAAAGCTGAGCTGAACTGTAGGGCTGCTACTCATGGCACTAGTAGGGGCTTATGTACTAGGGAGGAAGTTGTTGAGGAGAAACCACTAGAACTAAGAAAACATGATAGAGTAGGAAGATAAGAAAGTGAGAGAGAGCAAGGGGTGTTGTTTTTTTTTTTTTTTCTTCTTGATTGGCTTTTGTGCTGCTTTGTGTTGTGACTAAAGGCCATGGACATTGTAGACATGTCATCCTTAAACTTGCAAAATTCTGATTTTATTCTTAAACTATAAATGCTTTGCTCTTTTATACTAATTACACGAATCTGTATGATTAAACTTCGTTATTCTTTTGTTATTTAGCCATGTAGGATGAACTGTGATTGCACATTTATTAGTAGTAAATTGCACACTTCAACTCTTTGCAATTATAGTGTGTAACATATGCAATATATGATCTTTATTAACAACTTTGTCGCTATTTTAGTTAACTTAGAGCATCCAATTGTCCTTGTCCTTTTGAGCATGTTGTCTTGGGTTTGGTGATGGGGGCTTTCCTCTATTCAACTATTTTAGTTAATATGTAACACTAAGTGAAAGCACCTTTTTGTTTATCATGGGATTTATGGTGCCGGTGTTGATTGGGTAGTAATACTTGAGTGCAATTATGTGCTTTGACTTCGTGTTCTCACGCCATTAAAGTATATGTTAGATAGTGATATTCAAGAGTTGTGCTTGTTAGTAGAGTGGAGTCGGGTGCTCTTATGTTAGTAGAGATAGTGGAGTCATGTGTTCTCGGGATAGTTGTAGCCTTGTTAATATCTCAGAAGTAGCTGGCCGAAGTTGGTGCTTTTCATTAAATTTGAAACACCCGGTCAGCAAGTTAGGCATTTGTTTTGTCCCCTTGTAATACTCTTGAGTAATGGGTTCTTTTTAGTTGGACGAACTGAATTTGGTTCTTGGAAACAATAACGGAGCCATCAATCAGTTTAACAACATTCTCTCTATTATGACGAGTGTACACAATTGATGGCTGTCCACAACTAGCTTGCACGATAAGCAACACACTCTTTGTCCGGGTTTCCACCTTCACCAATCACCACTAGTTTTTTTTCCCTGCCATAGTACATCTAAGAGACTTTTATTTGGGTCAAGACTGTTTTTGTTTTAATTTGTTATTTGAAAAAAAGGTGTCACTGTACATGTGTAATGTCTTGTGAAGCAGATTTTCCCCTCATTCTCCAACCGATATCTTTGGATCCCTTGTTTTCCCTCATTTTTGGATTTGAACCGCCTAACCCGCTTTGTTGCTTTGATTTGTCGTTCGGTGGCGGCTTAGTTGTTAAAATGCTAAGTTGTTGGCCATTTCCCTTGCGGTGGCGGCTTCCCCGGTGGGTCGTCAGGGTCCGATGTTGAAGGTCTTGTAGAGGACCTCCGGTGATGTGCTATGCACATCTCATATGAGTCTTGGCCGGTCCACAATTTGAGGTTTCCAAAAAACTATAATATGGAAATTTGCTAAACTGGCATCCATTTAGAAGAGGCCCTTCTAGATTTTTTCGAGAAAAGAGACCTCCACCGACATCCTTTTTGCTCTAGGAACAACACATAGCGGTGTATTGTCCCTTGTAATAAAAACAAATTGTTTAAAAACAAGCAGGGACCCTGCGATACAAGACACAAATTGTTTAAAAACAAGCAGAGACCCTGCGATACAAGACAACAAAGTACAAAACGACATCGCTTGATTCCCTATATAAACCTTGCGCCGAAGGCGCCCTTTTGAAAAGTAACACTTTCGCCCGAGGCCGAAAGTGGGCGTTAGGCCCTCGAGGCCGAGACGCTTAAGTCATCCCAGACTGCGAATTGTGTTTGGATTGTCCCTTGTCTTGTACTTTGTATTGTATTTTTTGTTGATTGTGTTGTATAGTCGCTTGTCATGCCCCTTGTATTGTTCTCTACCCACTTGTCTTTATCTTATATTTTGTTCTTTGTGCTAGTAACTGTTGTTGATTGTACAATGCTACATTTTCTTTTTTTGGCGACCAAGCATTGTTTTATGACTATAAGCACCTAACTTTAGAGCCGAGGCCTTGTTGTGTTGTTGTTTGTCATGGTGCAGATTCCTTGGACCGAGGTTGGTGCTTTCTATTTTCGGGAACCGGTTTATGTGCTTAACTGGATGGGTTTGAGGATTTTGAGCTTCTAGGCATTCAAATGGACTGCATGTTATTAGTGAGTCCCAATAGCACCTGCTCATGTTGTTTCATCTTTGCTGCTGCTAATTAACTCATGAGGAGCACTAGCTTTGATTTCCATTTTAGTTTGCCTTGTCTTGGCTTCTATATCAGTTAATTGTCTCTTGGCTTCTTGATTTCCATACAGTGAAAGAATTCCTCATTCTTGGTTCGATTGACTTAGCACCGTGATTGAGAAATTATCCAAAGAAAGCGTGATTCTCGATTCGGTCATTGACCTTACTCGTCGGTTCTGAACCTCTCGATCCGGGTATACGAGTCTTTGGAGCACCGGTTGGCGTGGCGGAGGCGGCGCAGAGGCTCAGGCTCAGGCTCAAGAGATCGAAAAGTTGAGCACCTTTTCAAGGAGTTCATTCGATAGCACCCTCACAAGCACGACACCTAGCTAAAGTTCCATCTCGACAAGTTACAACAATTATAGCAGCACTGCTAGTGCGGTGACTGTTGCTGCTGCACATGGAAGTGCTAGTTCAAACGCAGTAATTTTCTGTAAACCTAATTGTGTAGGATTAGCAGCACTGCTAGTGCGGTGACTGTTGCTGCTGCACATGGAAGTGCTAGTTCAAACGCAGTAATTTTCTGTAAACCTAATTGTGTAGGATTTGATTGCAAATTGTAATACTCTAAATTGCAAATATAGTTAATCGCAATTTTATTGATGAGTATATGAAATTTTGATTCCTACTGATGCTACCAATGAGCTGTAATTCACTTCGTGTATTTTATTTCTTGCTGGAGGGTTTAGGGGCAAATCTGTAATAATTGTGTATTAAAAGGTGCATGCGTCTTTGTGGTGTCTATTGGTAAACGGGTTAGATCCAAACCCGTTCTTCGTAGGCGGCCCGTTATCGTGGTGTCTACTTCTCAACTCAATTGATTTGGATGACTAGTCGGACCGTTGGTTTTAAACGTATGGTGGGGGTTGTTGCAAAGAAATCTTGGTTAAATTTCTTGTGAAAGAGATATAAGAACTCCCATAATAATAATGACAATCTTCAACTTAAGCCAAAAAAGGGCCCAATAGAAAAAATGTGACACGCAAATGCTCTCGGCACATTCCTCTCCGCTTCGAAACCGAGCACTAAAAAAACTTTCTCGCCCGACTGTGCGGCCGCTCTGCTCCCCTTCTCACTCGCAGATCGCAGGCGCCCGCCTTTACCCCCAGCTCCGGCGCGTGCTCTGGTCCCGTCTACAATGGATCCGCCCCTGCGTCAAGTTCGAGGTTCATTTCGCAGTCGGTAACCGTAGGGTTTCGCAGTCGGTGCCCGGCCATCCGTCGTAGGGTTTCGTCCAAGACAGATCCATCGCCGCTTGTTGGGACGCGTCTCCGACCGCCGCGCCTCGAGCTCACGGCTAGGCGTCCAGCCGCTACCCCGTCGGCTCCTCACTACCTCGATCATTCCTAAGCCCCCGACAGCACTTCTGCAGGACTGCAGTCTGCAGTTGTCAGGCAAGAGCCGTGCAGCTCTCCACTGATCTTGGCCTCATCTCATCTAGTCATTGATGAAGTGGTGAGGTCCGATTTTAAACTTCTGCTACTTAGCCACTGTAATTTACAGTTGAAGCATTTAGTTCATTTTCTTACAGTTCATTTTATTCAGATAGTCCAGGTATAAAGAATGGGAAATTGGAGATATTGCCTTGTTCTTTAGGAATAAATATGGATTATTTCTTTTAAGGAAGGATGAAACATTGAAAATACTGTTGCCATTTCATGGGTACTCTTGTCAGATTTAAACTTGACATTTTGAGACCTTTTAAAGTCCACACCTCGTGTATTTTTAATATGGATGGATAGTACTGAACTGGCAGATCTTATCTGTACTTGTATACCGAGTTGTGAATATGGATTATACCGAATAGCATACAAAACATTGCATAGACTACCCTACGTTAAAATCCTAGTTCCGTCACTATCGGTCACCAATGTTTGAGGCTTGGTTCGGTATTCAGGTCGTGTATGCAAGAATTTCAGTCTTATACCTTTCTGTTCTGACTTCTGTCTTGGTGGATCAGATCGCCGAGTGAGGGCTGCAGTCACTCAAGATGTCATCATCTCAGGCGGCTGGGGGCAGCACATGGAACTGTCGCCGCACCTTGGTCCCTGGATCTTGCTGGGCATCACTGCCTGAAGATCTTATTCGTATGGTGGCGTCGCGCCTACTTGACAGTGACTTTCTGAACTACGTCCGCTTCCGAGCAGTCTGCACAAACTGGAGGTCCAGCACCACCTCCCCGAGTGGCCACGGGGTCACTGACCCACGCTTCCACCCACGCCGTTGGATGTTGCTTCCCGAGGGCCACTACCTGTACCCAGGCCACCCTAACCTGCATGGGTATGTCCACTTCCTCAACCTCGACACAGGGACCTTGGTCCGTGTCCAGGTCCTTCTCCTAGGGGATCACTGCGCCATTGACTCAGTTGATGGCCTCCTGCTGCTGCTGCGGAACTCAGACCAGGAAGGCACCGTTCGCCTTCTCCACCCTTTCACCGGCGACATCACTGAGCTCCCACCCCTAGGGACCCTCCTCCGACAGCCACAAGTCGACTCTTGGCTACCCGACGGCCCTACACTATACAGGATAAGAGCACTTGTAAGATTCATTTGTTCTTCTGTTTCCTTCAAAGCTGGAGCCATGACCATCATGCTTGCGCTTCATGACGTAGCGCGTGTAGCCTATGCTACCCCCCAGGATAGGCAATGGACCCTGTCAAGCTGGCAATACCCTTTGATCTATTCACCATTGTCGTTCCAAGGAAAGCTATACATTTTTTGCCAAGCGTATAATACTCCCATTATCGATGAAATGCACAAAGTCTTCCAGATTGACCCTCCTGGGCAAGATGGGGCCGGTGCAGATCCTCAACTACAACCACCGAAGTTGATTGCCACAATCCCCACAGGCAAAGTCAGCCATCCTGATGGTCTGGTACAATGTGGCACAGAGATTTTGGTGCTTGGACACAATGACCTTTTCGTGTCACAAATTTTAGTTTGCAAACTCGCGGACCTTGTGCTGCAAAGGTTTATCCCAGTAGACAACATTGGAGGCAATACCTTACTTCTTGGAGAAAGGAACCTAAGTGTCTCCTCTAAGATCCTGCCTACAGTCAAGGGTGACAATGTCGTCTACAAGCGTTCAAGACAACCCTATCTTGCACAGTACAACCTCAGTAGTGGCAGTTTGACACCAGCAATTGATAATTGCAGCCTGTATGGCCGTAAACCGGGACCAAGTAGCCTCATCCACTATATCTTCAGCTGCTGCACTTATGACCTGTGGTATGTAAGTGTATTTAGTTTATTTTCTTTCTGTACTGTCTCTCCCTACCATTACTTGTTTTGTTTTGGGCTACCTAGAAGATTGTTCCATTATGTGCTTGTAGGAACCGAGGACTACTATTCAGAAGAACAAGGGAAGCTTATGGATGGTTTGTGGAAGATGAAGATGAAGAGCAAGTTGAATACGAGGCTAGTCCTTCATCCCTTGATGAAGAGCAAGTTGAATTCGACTTCGAAGCCAGTCCTTCATCCCTTGATGAAGAGCAAGTTGAATACGAGGCTAGTCCTTCATCCCTTGTTTTCTATACCAACACATGGCTCAATCAATCTTGGACTAGAATTTGCCAATACCTTTATTATTTTTAAATCAACTAAAACATAGACACTCATACATGTACGAACACTCACCCCTATGAATGCACGCATACACACCCTACCCCTATGTCTTGAGAGATTGACAAAGTCACGACATGAGCCTCGTTGTGATGTTGTAAGACGCCTCCTACAGACTGTAGAGATTTTGCCTATTTACCTCATTACCTACTACTGTTTATGTGCTACCAGCCCACCATAGTAGAGGTGGATGCTTTAGTTTAGTGTAAAGTTCATGTGCGCAATGGCCTGCCCAGCCATGGGTTGTCCCAGAATAACCAATTATCAAGTGCCCCCTTTTTCTCATTATGCTGAAACAATTGTTCACATTTGGATATCCTTGGATAGTATTGAACACAGAGGCACATCCATACTCACATTTAAAAGTAATATTGTGTGTGGAGAATCTCGTCGGCTATCGCGTCCACGGTAGCAAAATTATTTCCGACCGTTTGATCTTGGTTTCGACGACCGGATCTAACTCATCCTACTGTAGCAGCAAGTATATATATTTGGCCCCCTCGGTAAAAAAAAAAAAAAAAAAAAAAAAAAAAAAAAACCGAAGCCTCTCGCTCTCTCCCGTCTTCTCGATGCGGCGGCGTGCCGGGAGGGCGCCGCCGCGCCGGCGCCTCCACCTCCGCTGCTCCCGCACCCACTCCCTCCTCCGCCTCCCCTCTGTGCTTCCTTTCTCTCCTTCTCTTCCCTCCTCCCGGTATAGCCCCGCCCAGGCTTGGCGGCTCCACGGCCCCGGCGTGGCACCTCTCGACCTAGGGTTTTCGCCTCTTCCTCGCCCGGCCACCGGTGCGTGCATGCTCCGGCGGCGGCGGCCAGGTACTCCTCTCCCATCTCCCTCCTCTCTCGCTGCTCCTGGCTGGGAGGAGGCACATCGGTCTTCCTTACAGCGGAGGCCCATACCGGCAGTCTGGCGAGGGAAGAGGCAGCCATGGTCGGATCCGTCCCTCCTCCCATCGAATCGGCCCGGTCTTTTTGCGAGATGACACTCTCCTCCGTTCACACTCTCCGCCTCCGAGTTCCTTTCTTTGGTGCTTGTTGGTAAGGCATCTGTCTCCCTCCCTCGTCATCTTTTACATTTGTGGGCTCTGAGATAAGTTGTTTCAAGTTGAATCATCGGGTTCCATGGGTCGCAGAGTAAAGTTGATTTGAGCGCAACTATTGTTTGCTAATAATTCCTAGATTCCCTTCTCTCTTGCTTGCGAGGTTAATGCCGTAATACCTATCCATCTCTACACTTTCTTCCAAATCTCATTAGATCCGTATGTGGTAACATTTCTTTCTCAAAATTTCATTTCATACCCGCATCTGAATTTTTTGAACATGTCGCGTGGCGTTGTAAAGTAGCAATCGAGAACTTCCCTGTTTCGACAATGAAATTCAGAGGACATGTTTGTGTGCTGATGCTATTTTCAGATGTTTTTTTTTCGCAGCTACCATTTCTAGATATACAAGTTTGCATTTATATAACTTTTTGCTAAAATGATTGGATAGATAGAACTTAAAATATCATTTTATAGCTTTACAGATCCAATCATCCTTGCAAATGTAAAAAAAGACACCTTGATATTCCAACGTACCGCAGTCATTACTAGATAGGTCCGGGGGCTCACGAGGGGTCGCCCAACACTTAGCTTCTTTGCTCCGGTGAGGTCGATGTCCTATGAAAAAGAAACAAAAACTCGGAGGACTAACTATCCAACTTCTTAGTTGCTACCTAATTTATTTGTAGTGTTGCCCTTTTCGTAGTTTATTATAGACATTGCATCATGCTCTTCTAATACAACCTTAACAGGTTTGGTGCTTTTCGGACATGGTGCCACCGGGCAAATTTTACATTAATTAAGTTTAACATTAGACTTCTCTTCTCGCCTTTCTAAAAAAAAATATAGATGCAGAATGTAGATTTTGATGTCACTAAGATAACCAAATAATTCATTGGTATTTTGCACTATTTATCATATTTCCATCCTTCGTCACTTATATAATTTAATTCATCTTCCGTGTCGATTTGGATCTTATATTTCGTAAATCCAAGAAGGAAATCCGATTCAGTTGGTGTTACTTGGTATTAAGCTTCCGGTTCATGGTGAAGTGCTTCCAATGACTCGTTTTTGTTAGAGTCGTTCTTATGGCGTTTCGGTTGTGTTCATCTATGCGAAAAGATCGGAACCATGCTCTTTGCTATAGGTACATCCCCAATCCTCTCTCTCTCTCTCTGTCCTCTATCTAATGTTTGGAAGGATTGGATGGGTTATGACTAATCTTTAGCTCACTTTATATTATACGGCACTTTGTCTAATATATTAATTTGAATTAGCCCTTAGGCATGGATGGCGGTGCTATGTAAACATGAGTCAAACATATGGTTTAATCTTTAAACTTTGTAAGTTTCTACGTAAATTGCTTCCGGTGTCATCCACCTATTGACGGCGGCTCTCGGTGTGAAATCTCCGGGGGTCCTGTCCTCGTATGGTTACCTCTCGGCATCAAATGCGGTTAGCTGGTTCTTGCAAGCGTTGATTTCAGGCACCGTGAGTCAAAAGGGGCTGATATTTGGTGTAATCTGCTCCATTCAAACTAACACCGGCATAAGATTTGCTCGGGAGCTCTTGACTTTGTTTCCCTGCAGTTAGAAGTGAGCACGATAAAGTGATCGACCTACTTTTTTCTCCAACGATTTTACGGGAAAATACAATCTTCTATAGTAAAAAAAACGTTTCAAAACCTTTCCTTGAGATGTAGCTAGACACGTGCATGTCAATGTCGATCTCAAAGTAGTTATCACCACGCACGAAGCAAGTATGCTTCAATATTCCCTCAAGTAATCAAAGTTCAATGTATGTCTAAAATAAGACATTTTACATGATCATCAACAAACCTCTGTAGGGGAGAAGAAGTATTATTGACTTATCTCGGGAATTGCCAAAGTCGACAAATAGCATTACCATCAATCACATAACCATATAAATTATTATTGATTATTGACTTAACAATATAAAAGAAAGTCTACATGCAAAAAATGCTTTTTTTCTCTCTTTTGAAAGCGATCAATGCTACTGAGAGTGCTATGCATCTTTCCTACGGATCAACTATATGCCAAAGGAGTTAAACTGAAGAATGCCAAGAGCCCAAAGGGGCCTTTCACCGCCGATCCACCCTAAAGTTTGCAACCCCGAAATGTATGCATGATGTCTACGAAATAATAGTTCAGAGCTCGGATGCGAGGGAGGAAGTTCAGGATTCTACATACCCTAAAAACAAACCCCTCAGAACAAATATTCTCCACTATATATGAACTACTATTGTTTATTTCCTCCGGTAGACATTCTTTGTTCCAAGGTTTTTCACTGCTTCTAATTTTTTAAAAGGGTAAGAATAATCTATCGATTGCAGCCCATTTACAATTTGCTAAAAAATGACCACCCTAAAAAAACCATTATGTGGCTTTCGAGCTGCGGGGAGATATCGGTTGCCTACGATCTCATATAGCAATAATTGATGGCTAAAATTTTGGGACCTGAACAACCGATAGTAACAAGTTTAGTACGGTGAAACAATTCGAGGCTTGTCTAGGTCATTTTCTATTGGATTCCAAACATTGCCTCGGCCTTTGATTTAGGCTTTTACTTTTCACTATCCGGCTTCTTCATAGGCATGAAATCCACTAAAGCTAAGCAAATGCTGAAATCATTAAGTAGGCTGATTGTACACTAATGATATTTCATCCCTTTAAGGGTTTACCGGTAACATTTTTTTTTCCTTAGATACCCTTGGATAAAATTCGCGTTTGGAGGCGGATGCACTTGACGCCTTCTGTGTCACCGATCCCCTCATTCACGATTCGGATGCGAGATAGTGAAAACGTCACATAGATTGAGAGTCACAGTCGCTAATGCAACAAATGAGTCCTTCAACCATCCGTAAAATATCCATATTGTAAGTTCTTTTTCCATGGATGATCTTGTTCAAAATTTCTTTCCGAAGCTTTTTCCCGACTTCTTTGGTTTCATATGTTCATCCGCTTTTTCAACAAGAAAGTAGGTTAAAAGCAAGAACCCAAAGAAAAATATACAACAAAATATGATTGCGTTCCTTCCTATGCAATTTTAAAAGCGTAATTATATATTAATAATATTTAAGTCCTTTTTTTGTTTGAATTGCGGAAGCAATCATGTGCCAATTTCAAGCATTGAGCTTTCCATGTATTAAAAAGGGCATGTTTATTTGACATTAGCGGTAATGGGATGAGAAGATGCTTCTAACAAACTGTGGGGGTCCCTTATTTTCCGGTTTTGAAGTATGTCGCATCACTCCTTCAAATGCCACTTTCAATTGGCGTAGGCCGACTTTAAAGTATGCTACCAAGCTGTTTTCTTATCCTGGCTCCAATGATCAATATAAGTCGAAGCCATCTAAATAGGGTTCAACAATACCTTGTTTCTGGGCATCAAATGGGGAATCTGTTCTTTTTAGTTTTGACTCTGCTTTTCTCCCCTCATTAATGCTTTTGGTAGGATTGTGCGGGCTCCCACAAACAATGCTTGAAAACCGAAGTGGGCTCGTACATCACTCTTAATATTGGTGAAATAAAATGGATATTGAATCAAGGCAGCGCAAGAACTGGTATCTTGGAAACATTTTTTATCTCGCAATAAGACATCCACATCGGTGATAGCCATTCTTGACTTCCATGCATCTTGTTGTAATTTTTTTGCCCTATTTTTGTTTTCTCAAGCATCCCCAAAAATCGCCGTGTCTTGCTCCTAGATCGGGCGAGCAAAGGCATATGTTCATAATGCTGCATCCACTATTTTTTTGGAATACTGCATAATGCTTGTCCATTACCAATACATATGTTCATTACTAATACAAGCGACCAAGAAAAATCTAATAGAAACTGACCAAACCTGTTTTTGCAAATGGAACAATTTTTGGCTTGCATAACACAACTGCTCCAATACAATACATTGTCACAAAGGCAGAACTTTTAATTCATAATCAAATGAAGCCAACACAATGAAAAAATTAGGTAGGAGACTAAATTTGGAGACATCTTTATATCTCTATTAGTCCTTTTTTTCTTTGTGTTAGACCACCAAGTTTAACGGCTTTTTGCAAGTGTTGTTTTTCTTGGTGATTTTTTTTTGGCCAACTCGCACTGCATTGAAAAATTGTTAGTATTTCCCTATTTGAGACAGCTCAAATATTTATGTATATGATATTATTTTAAATGCAGCCAACAATGGATTGTTTTACTACTATTTGAATATTTGTAATGGTCGTGTAACCATATATTTGGAGTTTTGTTGAAGGTTGGTCCTTCCTTTATAGTGCAAGGGCAATGCGGATGAAGCCATTGTGATTTCGAACAATCGATCTACATGGAGGATCAATTAAACTCTAAGGCCATGGCTCACTTATTCATTATATCAAGAAAAGGTGCCTTACGGTTTTGTTTTTCTTCATGATATTTTTCATGTTATCCGAACGTTCTTTTTCTAACATTTGAGATATTTGTGCATAATGAAGGTCGCATCTATAGTGGTGTAAATCTCGCTAATTTTCCAATGCAGGTGCGGTTAAGTGGCTTCTTCGTATTTGGCATTCAATGAGCGAGATCTTATGTTGATGGCCTTCGAGGTCATGTAAAGAACTTAGATAGCATTGTTTCTTATTTTGTGAGCTTACCGTGTCTCCGGAACAGTTCATTTTATTAAGAAGATGTCAACATCGAGGAGTTCAGCTCAAATTGGTGGAGATGTGATTCATTACTTAATTGCGCCTATTATTCCATTGTTGGATAGCTGGAAAGAGGAAGCTATTACACTTGCATTGTTTCTTTATGTACTCTATCAAACTTTGGAACGGGTTGATTCCTAACACAATCACAACTGAATACTGTTATGTTTAAATCTTTGCCATACGCATCTGTACATGAAGATGTTGAGATGATTTTGGATGGACCTAGCTATCTATGTATATTTCGATTCGAACAAGACTGCTTTTATAATAGAGACTATGGCTCCTTGGTGCTCTATCGCAAAACTATTTTTATGTAAACTCACGGTGATGTATGATTTGGACATCTAACATCCCGGCGTTCAACCGTTTCGTGTAAGATCTAGGTAGCACCTATGTGCCGTGCAATATAAATGCGGTGTTTGAACGCTCGCGGTTGTTTGACCTACCATGTTGTTCCTCTGTCAACGTTATTCCATTTAACAAGTATAACCATGGCCATCATCAGTTTGCGCGCATGGGCGGCGCAAATCACTAGTTATATCCAACTGATGGACTGTATCCCTGTATGCCATATTGTCGCCGCCCTTCCCAAGCTCTCTTCCGGCCTCCACCCGTAGTAGCAAGTTGAGTTCGGCAGGGTCAGTTTGGCAGGGTGAATGGCTGTCAGTGATCAAGTAGCTAGTTTAATATACTGCTGGGTTTGAACTAGCACTAAAGATAATATCATGCAATGCAATCTGCTTAGACGAGAGTTTAGTTTCTTTTTGCTGACACTGACTAGTGATTTCTACGTTATGTAGCTTCGAGTTTGGACCAAAGTAACTATGTGTTGGGATTTGGGATTTGTTTTCATGACACTGGTGGCATGCTGCAAATCTGCATAATTGGTTTATATTTTTTGAAAAAGAAAGCGGGGAGCACCCTACCTATATTTTTCATTTTCCATATAGAAAGTAACTGTACAAACATAATTGGTTTATATTAAAATGGTTGAAACAAAGTAATCCTAGAACTAGCTTATATTTTTTATTGATGATATGAAGTATTATGTTTGTGCTTTCTGTCAACAGTATTGATATTATCAATGTTCTTCTCATACCCCATTTCTTTTTGCACATTATATTTTTTTTTTTATTAATCAATTTGATTCAATGGGTATAATCATGCATTTGACACAATATTCTTTGTACCCTTTTTCCAGGAGTAAACCAATACCTGGCAACCAGTTTATACCAGCATAGCAGTTTATAGCAGTATCAAAAGGATATGAGATTCCCAGTTGTGACAAATACTATCATTGCTTATGCTAAGTTTCAAAGTACCTTGTCGTATCATGTTACTGTATATTGTTCCGTACAAATCTTTATAGATGTGCTGCACTCTGGCACCACCAGAAAATTGTTGTAATGTGGATCTTGATAAATGTATTGTTAATATACCTCTATCGGTAAAAGTGTGTTGTTTAGGTGACTGGAAACTGAACACCATCTTTTCAAATTCTGCCAAAGAAATAGCAAGCTTTTACGTTGCTTCTTTAGGGACGTTCAGCGTGGCGCCTAAACTCTTCTGCTGGTTTGGGATCAGTGTAGGATCTTTTGCTTGATTTACAGTGGCACATAGCGGAAGCGGACTCGTGGTGTTAATCGTTGCAGACGTTGCTGGGAAAACTTGAAACATGACAGTCTAGTTTTGAATCCGCTGAGCTTTGACATGACCTCTAGCTAATTAGCGTTTATTTACCATGATGTCCTTACTTTTTGTTGAGCTCGATATGGACACTGAAAAACAGAGGGGGGGATTTTGTCTTTAACCATGTTTTAGCTGGGTTGGAAGAGCTAAGGCTTAGCCGTCCATGTTTGATCCCTATTAGCTATAGTTTAGTCGTCCATGTTTGGATCTCTATCAGCTTGTGGAACCAAATAAGATAGAAGTCATAATACAGAGTGTTAAATACGTATATCCTATCGTCCTTACCAAGAATTCTTTATTACCCATGCTTTGATGTTGCCAATTTTCTAAGAGCTCTTTAGAGGTTTATGGCTTAGCAAGACTCAGAGCTTTAGCTGTGCAATTTGAGATGTGAAGGGTGCAACTCAGATTTAACCTCACTTCGTACAAATAAAATTATGGACCAGTTTTTAGATAAATTAACAAGACAGTGGCAACATCTTATCTTGGATGAAGTCATTCCTGAGATAAAGACACCATTAGCTCGTCTATCCTTCACAACTGGGAACAAAAGTAGGTCAATTTTTACAAAGTGTGGATCAAACGAATATTTTGAGTGACAAAACAATATATGAACAGTGGAACACAAAGACATGGTCTCAGGATGGATTGCTTTTTTTTACGAACATGTGCTGTACAGGCTCTCCGACATGTGCATCATTGTTGTCACTTAATCACTCGCATTTGCCAAACCAACCATCTTCAGCATGTTCGGTCCTCCTTGAACCTCTCGAGGACTGTCCCCTTGACTAGCTCCAGTTTTTTCATCTTGTGATCCTCTCATTTGTATACCCCAACATTCAATAACTTCTGGCCTGAACCTATTTGTCTTGGAAAGGGGAGGGCTGGTAAACGTGCTACAAGTAAATGAGTGCCCTTGATCGAAATTTGCAGATAAAAAAGAGTCGAAATGATGTGGCTGTCCTCCAAATCCAATACCATTGGGTATGTTCTCAGAGCTGAAGTTTATAGCACACTGCCAAAATAAGCTAATGATGTAAACTATCCTTTATATTCTCGAGATGATCAGTAGTACAATACAAACAGTGAAGAACATTAAAAACAAGGAGATATGTCATACAGAGCAAAACATACCCATTGCAAATTCTTGTTTGCTCCAGTAGGGCGGAAAATGGATGCTTGAGGATATAATTTGAAGAGGAATGTCTTCATGTCACCATAGAAATCACTGTGCCTTTCCCAAGGCTGTGATGCATATCCACCATAAATTGAACCTTCAGTATCTTTTAACAATCAGAACAGTCTGAGCATCTCCATTCCTATAAAACAAGAAATATATCTAAGGACATATATAGGTCCAAAATTATTCAGATGGAAAGTGTTAGCATAAGGACTCTTTTTGAATCATGAGGATAGGTTGTAAAATTGTCATGTTTTTTACCATTATTAGCAATGACAATTGACATCAATGTGGCTGCTAAACAGACAAAGAAAAGTAACTAAAATCATATCACAGGGATGGAACTTAGTTTCATTATGTCATTTCCATATATAATAACACGTCTCTATAACTATGAATAAAGTTTTAAAAGTGTGGCTTTCACTCCAGCAGATCTACAAAATTGAAGAGTACTCACGTTACTTTTGCCTAAGAAAGTGTTGAAGCTTTGTCCATGAAGAGAACTGTGATACAAAAAAGCTTCCACTCTTGCACCTCTTGTTGGGAAAAGCCTCCTCCAATATGCCAGGCATACTCTTTAGTTAGAAGCAGCAAATCAGTGGAGATGTTTTCAGGATAATGAAGCAGTGGTACTTCAAACCCTGGTCTACCTACAAACAAAGTAAAGTCAGCAAAAGTGTGACATGATATATCATGTACGTTACATTTCATTTAAACTGCTCAATGCTATATGTATAAGCGTACAACCAAAGACACTATGTGCAAAGCCAATTGAAATTGCTTCAGAATGAAAAGGGAAGACTGAAATGACACAAGTGACAAATGCTGGCACCTCATGCAGCACAAGCACCACCATATCTAGGAAATGTCCTGATAACTGAATCTAGTAAAGACGTAAAAAACACTAAGCCAAATAACATACTAGTCCTAATTGGTATCCTGTTGTGGAATCTAGTATGAAAGTATCAAATTCACTACAGTTAGAACATTTATGTAATTAATTGATTTGTATGTTAAATTACATTATTTATGACTTAATCAGACATATTGGCATCTTTCTGAAACTCAGCAAAACATAGCAAAACATATGTCTGTATCTGCCATTAATCCAGGCACAAAAATATGGTTGAGAATGAGGCATGCTTGAGAGAGAGGTCTCAAAAGTTTTGTAGGAGAGGCAAACAGTATGCCTCAAGACTATTTGATTTGATATGGTTTTGATACTTGAAAAGCAATGGTTCCATAATAACTTCTACCTCTACTACTTCTGATACAAGTTTTAGAGGAATAGTCTTAATGTAGTATGGCATCCCATTTTGCAAGAAAATAGTATAAGTTCTTGAACACTATGTCTTTGAATTTTCACATAGTTATGTGCATGGCAAACTACTTAGATATAAGATGGCATCTACATCCTTTTGTACAGGTTTATGAGCTTATTCCTAACACTCTAGCTGTAGAGTACGTGCATAAACTTTTTTTAAGAGAATAGTGCAAAAAACTTCACCCGAACATCATGGTGTCAATTCCTAGATGTGAGGACTAATGAGGAATGACCTAGCAAAAAATGTCAGTCCACCTCCTACAGCATCAGATGGGTCTGATTGCTTTGTTTCAAAAATTACGGAAATGCTGCTTAGGAATACTAACAGAATGGCACGGATAAGACAAACCTGAATCAGGGGCATCAACAAATTTCCAAGGAACTTCCTCAAGGATGGCAAGAGAATGCAACAGTTCCTGAAGTCTGATAATGACATAGACTTCTCTGAGACCCCTTCAGCATCCTTTGAAAATACTGCAGAGTTGAGGAATGCTTCGAATGGTCTGTTGTTGGAACCTTCGCCAACTTCCTTCTTTACTGCAAATACAGTTTCATGAACGGATGCCAAGACAGATTCCAAATCAGACCTGGCAGTGCATGTGAGAGGTAAATGCAAGAGTAAACACCAATTAACGCCTAAAAGTCTAAATAAAAAAATCCAAATCATAAGATTTGTTAAACACAAAGTATGAATTCAACTAAATTATCACCCATCAAAAAAACTACCCAAAACATGTGACTGGAATGCATAAGGCCCGATGGTAACCAGAAACCGCAACCCCTCATTCATATCAATTGAACTTTTTATGTATTCTATAGTTCACTCTTTTCGTTTGAACTTATCAGCCATGGTACTATGTTGTATGTTTTCTCTCACAAAAAAAATAGCGTCAAACGGCTTATCAGTTGCAGAAACCATCAGCCGAACATGATTCGCACATAGCACGCCAATATATCAGAAACAATGGCTTTGTTTCAGGCAATTTTCAAATTTGAAGCATTCAACTATTGAATCATCTTAGCAAAGGACATGATTCACACATGACATGCTTATCAGAAGAAAATAATTTCTCTCGAGCAATACCTTGTCAAGGCACCATCTCCTGTGACATCACATAGTTGATAAATGAATTCATCAACCTCATCTCGAGTTCCCCTCCCATATGTTGCCTACATGCAACAAAGAAAGAGTGTCAAGCTATAGAATAGACATACAAAGTAGTACAAAAAAGCTTAAGAGCTCAGATTGAAGCATCTCATTGGATCAAAGCACTAGTGGTAATAGGCATTCTTATCAGAAAACTCCAACAACCCAAGCCTAATCTACTGAGCAAGATTGCAGCCATGTGACCATGTCTCGCTCGAGACAACTAAAACGAATAACAGAGTAGATCAAAACTGAGTCGACCACTAACTTTGGAGATGATCAAATCCTCAAACGTGACCCCATCGCTGCCGCCACTCTCCTTGGCCACCAACTGGAACAGCCTGTCGCCTAATGGCCCCCTGCACCCCATAGTACTCCTGCGCAAACAGAGCCAACCAAACCCGTTAGGAATCGTAAATCCAGATCCAGCCAGATCCAGTCCAGGACCAATTCAAAGGAGGCGGCGAATGTGCGTGCGGTGCTCACGAGGAAGACGGGGCGTGAGATGGCGCCGCGGCCGCTGGTCTGCGACTGCGCCGCGAGGGAGGTGAATAGGCCGCGGAGGCCTTCCAGCTCCTGCTTCGAGAAGGCCCTGCGAGGAAGGAAGGAAGGAAGGAAGCGTGCCGGTTGTGAGAGAGCATCACCGAACAAGGCTTGCGAATCGCCGCAGCGATGGAGGTGGATGGCAGCTGTTGGTGGGGTCGGCCGTACCTTGAGGCTATGACGAAGCGGGAGCTGCTGCTGGAGGCGGACGCCGGTGAAGCCTGCGAGTTGCCCATCGCCGCCGGCGGAGGCGGGGGCCACGGCTCGGCGACGGAGAGCGCGCTCCTCAGGCTCAGCAACTGCCAATTGAACTCTCTGCGTTTATTTATTTATTTTATTTTATTATTAGGAGAGATTTTTTTTTCCCTTTTCCATTTGGCGTCACTGGACGGCCCCTCGCGCCACCAAGGGGCGCCTTCGCTTGATGGGCTTTCGCTTTCTCGCTTTTCACCTTTAATAAAACGTGGAGGCCCAGCCCAGTTCAAATAGTTACGGCGGTCGATTCGTCTCAAAAAAAAGTTACGGCGGTCGACATTTTATTTTTCTCTCAAATATATTTTTTTTGTGACACGAGATTTGCAAATACAGGTGACATCCGTGCGTTGCTGCAATAATCACGCTGCGATGTACATTTGTCGGGCCAGCCATCGAGAGATATCCAGTAATACTTCCGGCGAATCACATTATTATTAGTAGCCAATTATATGTACTAGTTCGTACTAGTTCATCTACGAAGAAATTCATATAGTGATGTTCGCTTGAATATACAATTGCCACAACTTATCAGCCATGGTCTCAAAAAACAAAAACAAAAATGCATTTGCTTTTTATCAGCCGCAGAATCTACCTCAACACACGTGGATGTAGATAGAACCGACGATATCTAGACAGGACATTAGGAACCTTGAGTCTGGGAATGTTTTGTTATTAACGTGTTTTTACCTCGGGAAAATGCATAAAATAAAAACCAAACCACAAATCTATAAGTGTGGGAATACTTATTTGATATACAACTAAATTTGTAAAAACTAGTTACCTCTAAATTTGCAATAGCCATATATAACTACTGCCAGTGGCGGAGTTGGGGGGTGGGGTTGGGGGTGGGATGGCGAGGGCCATGGCCCCCTAACATTTTCTGAGCAAAATTCTCGCCACATATATACCTTTTAATATCTTCTAGATAATTAAATCATACAAAACACTATTAGATAATAGGGTTTATTGGTCTCACACCACTCAAATTTTCGTTTTTTTGATCCACACCTTTGAAACTCACCTAATAGGTCTCACACCACTCATATTTTCCACTTGTTTGAAATACGCCATTTTTGTACTTTTGGAGCTTTGGCCCCACATGTCGGGCCGTATTTTTCGTAATACCCATTATGCCCCTCCCACTCCACTCCCACAAAAGGCACTCATGCATGTGCTAATCCGGCTATATGAACCACAATTTTTTAACAAAAAAAGGAAACGCTTCATTTAGATGGCTGCATGTGCGCTGGACTAAATAAACTGCATGTGTATTGGACTAAATAAAGCACCGACGGCATGCATGTAATATTTCCAAAATTAAAGATTACCAAAGATTGAAACATTGCATGGTCTACATCCAATAGAACGCGCTGCCCGGCAGGCCGCCGCCCACTCCTGGCGGCTTGCTGAGATGCCGCCGCCACCCTCCACGTTGGTACCTTCGCCCGCCGCCAGGGAAGAGCTAGGGTTAGGGGTGCGAACGCTGAACAAAGAAGGAGCTAAGGAAAACGAGAGGAGTGCGTTTGAGAGGGATGCGGCCTTTTTAAGGATAAGAGGGGTATAGTGGGTAATACAAAAATATGGTGGCCGGCCGTGGGTCCAAAGCTCCAAAAAGCCTCTGAGAATGGCGTATTTCAAACAAGTGTAAAATTTCAAATGGTGTGAGATTTATTATGCGAATTTAGGTGGTGTGGATAAAAAGCGAAAAATTTGAGTGGGTGTGAGACCAAATAACCCTAGATAATATTACGTAAGCACATTAGAAGGATCAAACATAGATAAAATTATAGTACTGCGGTCAAGTCGATGAATTAATAGTCACCATGAAAAATCTAACTTAACTTCGTGTGCTTATTTTTTTTACAAGAGTGTGTTTAGATCCTCGAAAATTGGCTTAGACGAATGGTAGCACTTTTTGTTTGTTTGTGGTAAATATTATCTTGCCATGGCCTAACTAGGCTCAAAAAAATTAGTCTACTTAATATACATCTAAATTGTGCATTTAGTATTTTATTTACTTACATTTCATACATCATATGCATGCGTTTTTGGTAATTTAAATGATTTGATGTGACGGAAATTTTAGAATTTCAAATTAATTTCAGATGATCTAAATTTAATTCAAGTTGGATTTGCTCGCCCCTTATAAATAATTTCTAGCTACCAATCGACTACTGCACTAGAAGATTAAAAAAAAGGAAAACAAAACTACTGCACTAGATGCTAATAGGCCAACCCCAACATGAAACGGGACGTAGTTTCCTTGGCAATAAATTATTTGTCATGCAGACGAAAATATGATGTGCCACGAGAATTAAGATGAAAAAAAATGCAAGAAACGCATTTCGGCACTGCCGATTATCCAAGAATCCAAGAAACCAGTAATTTACGTTGGCGCCGAGAGCTGGATTTCCTCATGTGGGACCACACAGTCCACCCGCGTTAACCTAATCACAGTCCACTTGTCAGTGGAAAACAATATTACATGAAAGTACTAATGAACCGCCACTAACAAAATAACCAAAACAATACTAATATCCAAATAATTACTTACATTAAATGAGCTGCATTCAGTAGAATCAACGTGCAATCAGAAACGGATGTCCGGATCTGCGAAAACACAGACCAACCTTCACAGACACAATTAGGGATTAGGAGGTTAGGAGAGGACGGCGACACATCCTTGCTAGACACATAGGGTTTCAAATCGGCAGGGCGACCCCTTTTCCCTACACTAGGGTCCGTTAAGAATTTATCATCTAACAAAGACTATTGTAAGCTAATTGTACTAAAGACCATTATAACATAGACCAAATAATTAGCATTATAAATTTCTACACATGAAACCCTAATGAACATCATAGCATACACCATACATTTATTCAACTACGAAACAAGATGGACAAATCAAACCATTGCACAAATCAATAACAATTGTATCATCATGTCACCTAGGGTTCTTGAAGAAAACAACCAAGGCAACTACATCTACACGAGGGAAGGACTTAACTCGTAATGCCCCAATTGGGGAGATCCGGCCTCTTAGGATGGGATTTAGGATTTAGGGGTTAGGGTTCATGGTGGGGAGGCCACCTGGGAGAATGGAGGAGGAAGAAGGAGCCGCGACGCAGCTTAAGTGTCCATACCTTTGGTTTTGAGTAGGGCCGCGCCGAAGTCTTGGCTGGGCCAACCGGGCGCGCCCCATCACTATATACCAAAACCTGCGCCAAGATCAAACAACGCCTAAGATTGTGGGGTGGGCATGGGTTTGACATCGCCAGCGTGGATGTGGCGCACTGGGTCGCCCGGTAACATGGCCACAACTCAGCGCGTCTTGTCGTGAGTGCGCCGAGCTACATCCCTCGGTGTGTCATGTCCTAGCACAACATCTTTTGGTCCATTTTTCAGCGAATATCGCCAGGGGCTATTTGTAAAAAATTTTTTAAAAGAAGGTAAAATGCAAAATTTTCGGGTCCCTCAGCACAAGAATACCTTAGAAACTAGGAAAGCCAGAATCCTGTTACAGATTGGCTGTTGCCACAGCGCCGTCTCCGAGATCATGGTGTTCGACCTGCCGACATCTCAGCGTCGGTATCCTGCCGCTTGATCCTGCTAGCTGCAAGCTGCAACGCAAAGCTGTTGGTGGGATCGAAGCAGAATTAAGGATTTGAGCTACAGTATGTGTTCTTGATCTGTTTCGAGCACGATGATTTTCAGAGCACAAATTATTTCCGATTCTAACTCGTTACGGAATTGGGCCAGCCGATGCCTCCTGACTGTGTTTGTGCCTGTTCCTGTTTCGACTAGTCGGGAGGACCTGGACCTGGAGGCAAGCGGCGGGTGACGCGGAGACGCCGCCGGTGCCTCCTCCTGCCAAACTGCCCAGCAACCGGCATCTCTGGTCCAGGATATCTGCCCGATACTCGGATGCATGGGACCGATCACCACTGCACCTCAGGATCTCCGTCTCCTGAACCTCCAGGATCTCCGTCTCCTGAACCGGCTACTGAACGTTCTTGGCCTCTTCGTTCATGCCAGAGTCAAGGTATTAGCAAAACTTAATTTTTTTTTCCA
The DNA here is from genome assembly GCA_015847255.1 of Hyparrhenia diplandra. Taxonomy (NCBI): domain Eukaryota; kingdom Viridiplantae; phylum Streptophyta; class Magnoliopsida; order Poales; family Poaceae; genus Hyparrhenia; species Hyparrhenia diplandra. Next base: position 58,358 of record JADLZK010009053.1, read on the forward strand.
GATATTTTTTGATTGTGTACTGCAAATGATTGCTGCTGTATGTATATCTAGCTGTTTCTTGCTGCGTATACTCTTGCATTGTGTTGTATCTAAGCTGTACTCCTATGGCATTGCCATGTGTGGTTATACATATACTCATCTTGCACAACGAAGACGTTTTTCAAAAAGAGTAAAATTTCACAAGAAATAAGGACCATAATTCCTTCACGTTTATTACACTGCAGCACTGTACATATCCTAAGTTAACAGGCATCTGTTCCATCATGTATTGATTCTCTCCATGGGCAGCAGTACCCCTTAATTTCTTCCTTGAGTTCTGTACTTGGGTTGGGGAGATATCAATGCGATTTGATCACCCAAGGCAGTAGTACTGGCTGCTGGATTAATTCAACCTTTCTGGTCAAAGATTTAAACAGCTTCTTCTTCTTCATTTCATTTTTTTTTTCTTCCTTCAATTATCTTTACAGCTCTGGCCTAGCTCGCAAAAGGCCGTTGCCCATTTTGAGGGAAAGATGCCAACTTTAAGTGCGAGCATCGGACTTTGCAATGCTGCCGGCTTGAGATGCTGAGACCTTATAAATGTTGAAGTGATTCGCCTGTTCGCTTGGCTTATCGACTAAGCCGGTCGGCCGATATTTTACCTACCATGGCTTGTCATTCGGCCCGATCACTTTATTTCTGCGGTCGGTGGCCGGGGGCGGCCCGAGAGCAGGCTCATTCTTAGTTCAGAGGAGGGCTTCAGAATTTGTGGAACGTTTTAGTGATGCCTAGATATGGGTTTTGATGTTTCAAAAAAAGAGATCTGGGCTCTAAGGTACCATAGATGTAAGAAAAGGTTTTTTCTAATACACAACGATAGAGAAATCGTTAAGCTATCATAAGTTTCTATAATTTTTATGGACAGTTGTTTTGTACTTTGTAGCTATATCTATCAAGCCTTCAACTCTCAACTCATATGTGTTGATGATGTCACAGTTCACTCAAGTCTTTGCAATGTAGATGTCTCATCTTTTCGGTGATCGATATATACATTTTTCTAGGACAGATGCCAACTTAAGTGCTAGTAGTATCATCAGCCTATCCATGACTGCCGCCATGCACTGAACAAGGCTTATAAATACTGAAGTGGAGGAAGCTTAGGGTGCTGGGTTTTAAGTAATGTCAATAACAATATATTTATTAGGCTGCCCAAAATGTACTAAGACAATAAGTATCCTAAAAACAACGAACACAACAGAATAGTCAATAATATAAACTTTTAAAAGATGCTGATAAACTGCAATTTGTGGCTAAATCTATCAAGTATCGAAGTCTGAATTAACATGTTGATGGCATGGTTGAAACAATCTTGCAGTGAAGACATGTCTAGTAAATTTGACATGTAATTCAAACTCATTCAAGTGCTCTGCTTCAACTGTAGCTGATTTTACTGCATAGGAATTCAATACCTGACTGTCCTTTACTTGGTTTTATTACAGTATGATATTTGAACTTAAAGGCAAGCAGATGATACGAGCTCTTGATGGCAAAATCATTCTCAAAGGGAATGCCATGTCGCCCATACCTACATTTATGCCAGGTTCTAACCTTTGACCTTGAGTGGGTCCGTTTGTGGGGTCAGTCTTCTCTGTTGATAACCCAACTTGGTCCTGACTGAAGTACAATAGGATCGTGCCACAACTCTTTTCATCAGTCTCGGCTGGATCCATCCAATTCTTCAAGCTACTAATCTGCTGAGTTGTGTTCTTACTGTTGCAAACTGTTTGGATCTCAAATGAGGGTGAGTGTGGGAAAAACGAGAATAAGATCCAAACATTTAGAGTTTAGAAAAGAGATTCTAGAATCCAACTATCTACCCAAAACCTACTATTTGCAGATTGTAACCGTGCGAAGAAGGTAATAATCACAAGAATGGGGTTCAAACGCCCATTGTTTTATCTAGGAATTCAGATTCTAAATCACCATCTTGAATCTCTATGGTAGAATGAATGAGATCTAAACAGAGCGTAACAAATCTTAAAAATAGCTGGATTGCATAATACACTTTCGTCTCTACAGCATGTTATGCATCCTGATCCCCTCAATCATGCCATGCACCGGGTTCCTTGAGCTAGCTACTTTCCTTGAGCAAAATGTCACGGTCCAATAACTGGTGGTGATGGAAAGAGTAGATCATAAACAGTACTGATTTATTGGAGGATTGGACGTGTCCTGCCTTCATTGTGTTACTAGCGCAAGAAAATCTCAGGAATCAGCTAGAGAGGAGATGCAGAGATTAAACTCCAGCTGAAATAGGATGTTTTGCTGATGTTTTTATGTTAGGCATCTTTTTTTTTGTTGTTGATTGACGTTGCTCGATCCCATGGGGTCATGTTGCTATCTTACGGATGAGCTGAGCACAGAGTACTACTCCTCTGTCGCAAATGTTTTGTCTAAAAAACCGTGTTTCCCTACATCCATTCTCGGGCGACACACACAAAAGGGACGGAGGGAGTAAGTGGCCTCCCTTGGTCAAAACCCTCTCTTTCTGTTAAGTTCTTTTATTTACTCTTAAACAATCTGTACTTTCTTTATTAATACAGGCCTTGAAGAGTCCCCACCGGTGGTTTTGAAAGGGAAAAAAAAAAGTGCTACAACTGTAGCTTATAGAGTGACATCAACATAGGTATACAGTAGAAACAGTGCTGCGAGTCAACCCTACAATGCTCTGGAGGTTCTTTATCAGGATTAAACTGGCCAGGACCCAGAGTGAGTAATGTCATCTCTGATTGAATTGGTTTCCCTCGAAATAGAATTAGCTACTGCATTTTCACTACTAGAAGAGTGGCTAAAAAGCTTGATTGGGAGGATGAAATAATAAATACACAGTGCTGTTCTAAATGCCTGTTGGTTAGATGTCATTTCACAAGTTGCATCATCTTTGAGCACAAAAAAGTAAACAAGCACGGAAGCAGAGCCAACGGCATTGAAGGATTTAGGCTGCAAAGGCATAGGTATAGTATAGCCCCAGTAATGCATTTCACAGGCTATATATATATATTTAACATGGAGAAAGAAAGGCTTTAGATTTACCTGAAATGTCTTGAATATTTAAGATGATGGAGGTGGTTCATCATAAGCAGCTGCGGCTCATCGATGCACATTTACTACTTTGCTAGATGGGAGGAGAAGCCATCCCGCCCTTTGATCAGCATCAGCTGCTGCGGCCCAAATCTCACCATAAAGGGGCATTCAAGGTGCTAAAACTCAATACAATACAATGCAGCTGCTGCCAACAGTATGGTGTAAAATCACTCACAGGTACTACTACTACTCTGCCCTGTGCCAGCATGCTGAACTCTCATAGATAGAGGACCCAAAAAAAGAGAGAATCTCAAAAGGAAGAGTAAATTCGAGGGAGCTTGCTGAAGATAATTCATGGTTCATACTGTTGGACTTCATGGTTCGCGCCCACCATGGATGGATGCCTCTGTTTTACATTTTTTACTGCAGCTGTAGGCTGGGGGCTTGTTGTTGGGACAGAGTAGGTAGAGTAGTAGAGCAGTTTTGTGGTTCCATTCAGCAGCTAAATACAAATACTACATCCTTAGTTATGAAGATCTTTTGTTGTCTGGAGTGTAAAAACATGATCTTGGAAAGTTGAAAAAGAAAAACATGATCTTGTTGTGTTCAAAAGAAAAAATATGATCTTGGAGGAGCCGAGGAGAGGCTGAATCTTTGCAGGTGCTCGTCTTTTGGCTTTGTGATCTTTCAGACTAGGATGGGATCACTATCACATCTGGCAGAAGAGATAAGGAGGAGGAGATTGTGAGGTGCAGTAGGAGGAAGAAGAGGGGACGTGGGGGGCTTTGGTTTGCATTAATGCCAAGTAAAGAGGAAGCATTGACCTCTCTCCCTACTTGACACAATGGCACCCCCTCAGCTCCCTGCCTGCCCTATATAACTTTGGCTCTAGCCGCTCAACCAAACGCATCAAAGCTCATCCCCTTTCCTGTTCCCATCTCCTCTCTTGCCATCCATCCATTCTCAAGCTTGCTTGAGGTAACAACTGTTCTTCGTTCTTGCTCTTGCTTTTATATATGTATCATTAGTTTGTGTGGTAAGTTTGACAGTGTCTGTGATGAATTCATGTGGGTGGTGACGGCGGCGTGAGGCATCAGCCATGAGCCGGGGAGGGCAATAACGGCGGCGGCAACGGCGGCGTGAGGCAGCTTCGGCTGGGCTGCAGCTGTGAACCTGTCCCCACCGGGGTGAGGATGGAGGTGGACGGCGGCGGGGCCGGGGGCGTGCGACGACAGCGACTCGTCGTCACCGAGCTCGTGCGTGTCGTCGGACGGACGGAGCTCGAGCGGCGCGGCGGCGCGCCCAGCCCTGGCGGGGGGGGGCAAGTCGCCGATGGTGATCGGCGCCTGCGCACCTTGGTGCCTCATGTGCTGCATGGTGGCCAGAAGGACTACCCGATACCATCAACTGCAAGCAACCGTGCCTCGTGGACCTCCTCCGGCGGCGGAGTCGGCGGCGGCGCCATATGAGCCTGCCATAACCGCGGCAGCGGCAGCGGCGCGGTAACTGGTGAACTACGCGGTGGGTGTTCATGTGCCCGCGCGCCCAGTGGATGCCTCATGCTGGGTCCGGCTAACCAACTGACTGCCGTTGGATCATCCACTGGATGGTGACCCCATGGGTTCCTCACTAGGAGGAGGGAAGGAGAGGCTAGTACGTAGTAAACCCGCAGCAGCAGCTTTGACTCTTGATGCTGCTGTTGGAGTAGGCTGTTGGGGTATGTTGTGGAACGACGACGACTTGTGGTTGTGGTTGTGGTGGTGGTGGTGTTTTCGGTTGTAATCCTCCTCCAGTCCATTAATTAATTCCAGCTGAAGAAACAATTTGCAAGCTAATTGGGAATGAACTCTTTAGCTACCTCTGCGGATGTTTAAATATTGTACTCTGTTCATGAGCTCTTCTCTCTGTTTTCTACGCGCATGACTCTCTGTGTTCCGGCTCGGCGTTCTTGCACCTGTTTGCTCCACCTCCAGCTAGCTGGGCTTTGTTGTGCACTGCATGCATGCTCTTTGAACAAGTACCCATAATAAATTATTTAGTAGCCAAACTGATCACACACGGCGTCCATGCTGAGCATATATAATGGTGGACCCAGTGAGGAGGATTAAGTGTGAACACAGTACCATGTAATAATAAAACGTATGGGTAAACTGGAGATAATTATTGTATAACTTAGCTCTTATCTTTCCGCTGGATCGAAAAAAATCAATCATATTTCTCTATATAACCACTAATAAAAGGAATTTGGCTAAAAAAAACAAATAGCTCCATTAGATACTATTCGTAAGGTATGTTTGGTTCCTTTGCTGGACACTATAGCCTTGCCGAGACGACCATATGCGTAGATGTTGCTTGTTTGGA
>JADLZK010009054.1:0-24652 GCA_015847255.1 Hyparrhenia diplandra
TCATAGGCCCCAAAGTAGCACTTGTTTAGAGTGAAATCTTGGAATTCCGTCAAAAAAATCTCTATGTCGACTCCACGTCATCGAAAACAAGAAGGGAACGACACGAAAGGTACATAGGAAGTTAGGGGTGGATGGGTTAGATGATGGTAGGATCAATTACATTGCGTTCCCCAACCGTTAATATTTGTTTCTAGCCGTGAGCATTATTAGACCGCTGCACCGATTTCAAAGAACTCAAAAGCAAAGAGAAGTTTCCTAATCCAATCTACAGATCGAGCTGGACCCTTTTCACACGGTTGTGGAATCAAATGCTCACCCTAGAGAGAATGGAATTTGAACAAGTGGACCATTAGAGAGTTTTTTTTTCTAAGAATCACTTGTCATAGGCCCCAAAGTAGCACTTGTTTAGAGGAAATCTTGGAATCCCCATTAAAATCTTCTATGTCGACCTACGCATCAAAAACAAGAAGGGGAACAACGTTAAAGGTACATAGAAGTTAGTGGATAAGTTAGATGATGCTAGATCATTACTTATGCTCCCCAACCCGTTAATATATGTTTCTAGATGTGACATTAGGGACCCTTCGGTGCTGATTTCACCGCGAACTTAGAAAAAAAGAGAAGTTTCCAATCCGGCTATAGGATCGAAATTGACCTTTTCACGGTTGTAAATCAAATGCCTCACCCTAGAGAGAACATAAATTTGAACAAGCTCGACCATTAGAGAGAGTTTTATAAGAATCACTTGTCATAGGCCCCAAAGTAGCACTTGTGTTGGTATTTGTTATGCCCACGTAAATATTGAAGATGAATAATCCGCAAGCCGCGCACCCGATACACCGCTGTAGCCTTCAATCCGAGGGGGTTTAAAAATATCGTGATCCGCGAGAAACGCGGTGAGGGAGACTAAGATCTAATCTTAACCCGAGTAGCACAAGACCTAAGAAGGTTAAAAGTATAGAGATGATTTACTAAGATATCTAATCCTACTCGTAGTAAACTTTGCCTTCTACCTGTTCTATCTGGGGACATCACATAGGGAGAAACACCAACAAAGGATGATTTGTTCAGAGATAAATCCCACGAGTCCCTGAGGCGGGATGGGGAATACAAAGGATCAACGACACCCCTAACTATTTGGTCATATCCAACTAGCGGGCTATCACGGTTGTGATCTACCACCAATCCGAATATAGGATGAATCTAACGAGATACCGAGCCCAAGCACCACGCTTACACTACGAATATTACTCCACCTATTGCAATAGACTAAAGTACTCAAAAAAGAGACCCGCAGATCGTAAGAACAATATAAACAATGATGCTTACTAAAAAGAAGAAGTAGATTACCATGGTAACTCCAAGTGTAGGTTAACTTCCACCGAGGTACAAGTTGAGAGGTAACGATTGTGCTGCACGTCCCCGGGTTAGTCCCCTCTCTCTATCTCTCTTATTCTAAAGACTAGATCTAATGAGATCTAATCCCTCTTGAATACTAGCTCATCTAGTTCTAGTTCTAGTCTAGACCTAGGAGGAGACTTCGGGGCCTCACCTATTATTGATAATGAATTAGGGTTTCACCTAGGGGGGGCAACTCTTTATATAGCCCCCAGGCGATGCACTCCGTACCCTTGGATCAAACAGGCCTTGATGGATGGACTAGATTGCTCCTCATAGGCGGTGCTGAACCGACCTTGAATGGGAGGTCGGACGAGGGGCCCCACGGGGGTGGCGCCGCTATGCCCCTCGAGTGGGCCCCACCTTCCTTCCGGTGCTTTTCTGGTCTCTTCTGGAATGTTCTAGTGTATGTTCCACGTTGTTACGCCATGTCTTTTATGTCTTTTATGCCTATATTTGCAAACTCTTGGGCATTTCTGTTTTAATCCCTGAAAAATATATAAATCACCAAAACTAGTGGAATCATGTTAGTCAAGCCCCTATACTATGTTGATATTCATTTTAAGCCCCTTATTTTCGTTTTAAAAACCTATATATTTTATGCTATAAGAGATGTCAACAAGCTCCCTAAGCTTACCCTTTGCTAGTCCCTAGCAAAAAGCCAAACTCAAAGAATGGATCGGGAGTTGCTACAACGCTTTCACGCCTCAAAAAGGACACATGCTTTCAAACAAAATTTCTCCTCTGGATTAGAATAAACCATTTCAACCTTCAACTTACCCATATTACCTTTAACCATGGAGCTTATAGCCTTTTCTTGGGATCTTGGGCAATTGAAAGATAGAACAATCAAGTCAAGCACCATGTCTCGACTCTTTGTTCAACCATCATTCCGAGTTTTTTCTACTTTTTCAAAATAAAACTCAAAGTTCCTTTAGTATGACCCTTCCATGTCTCTCTCATTTGTGGTATTGGTGGATCCTCACTAAGGCAATAATGTTGTGTTGCCTTTTCTCTCATAATATGTGGTATTTTTGGACTAAGGCGGTCGGACACTATGCCCTTCTCTCTCACCCTACATCTAAAGCTTATATGTGGAGTTCATAGGTGGGAGAAAACTAAATCTGCTTACTAAGCATATATTGTAAGTTCAAGCAATGGATCCCAAGTCACGCGAGAGTCATACTGCATGTGCATGTGTATGGTGTAGTGGAATGAATATGATGGTGGGTGTATAAGGTGAATGTAATGAATGCAATGAGGGGAAAGAGCCTGGTTCTACTTTTAGCTCCTTGAAGAATCATCTCTCTTGAAACTTGGAAATACTTGAGAGAACCTGGGTTGCATATTCTTTTCTCTTTTTTTTTTTTTTTTCATGGAGAGGCGGGCATCTAGTACCCATTGTTTTTCATAGCGGACACTTGTCCATTTTTTTTTAACTCTCCTTTTTCTTCTTTTTTTTTTTTTAGGGAGGTAGGCTCTACTCGCCCGTAGGACACTTGTCCATTTTTCATCTCCCCTTTCTCTTTTTTTTTCTCTTTTTTTTTTTGAATACAACCCAAATCTCTTTTGCAATAACTTTTGAGAGATAGACAAAAGTAATGGAGCTTTATAAGGCTGAATTGATGGGTGTAAGGAATATTTTTGGTTGTTCTCTCTTAGGATTGGAGTGGAACATTTTTGGTGGGTATATGATGGATCATTATGGTGGGTGTGTGTGGTGGATGCTTACTTCTAGGGTAGAAGTAGCATATATGCAAGTGGAATAGAGTGGGATGAGGTGGTATGAGGTGGAGTGTACGTGATCAGCAGAATGACAAGTTCCTAAGGATCGACAAAGATTGACCAAACTCAATGCAAAGCAAGCAGCCTATATATATCGAAAAGGGTTTTCCTATCTAAAGAGCATGTATATATGGCTGTGGTAGGAGGTTCAACACTCTGTCATACAAGAACTTATCATGTGCATTTTATAATTTTCAAAAGATAAATCTCGAGAAATCTAGTGTCACTAGGAGTAAGATAAATAGCAGCTCAAACTTTCATATATCATATCCAGTAAAATCACCTAGACTTTAGAGCAGGCATTTGCTACACACAGGTTTTAGGTTCGAGAGCAAATCTCAAGTCAAAACAGTTTTGCATTTAAAAGCTCAAGAGAAAGTAAGCTTGAAAGCTAGGTACTTGAAAGGAATTACGGACGAAGAGCAACTATTCATCATTTCCATGCATGAGAATTACCTTCAGAGTTCATTTTATTTTGGCGAGAAAAATAACCTTTGGTACACTCCTATTTATTTATTCTCAAACCCAAAGATCACACTAATATTATATTTATATAGTCTAAACATTTTATTTGGTTTTCTATGGTTATACATCTTTTTTATTTCTTTTTTAATAAAGCAAACATATATAGCTAATATTAAAACATAGGAAAGAGATACTTATGGGATAACCTGGGGTGCTCTCCCCAAGCTAGATTGGAATGTCGGGTTGATGATGTGGGAAGTTGAGGTAGACGGCGATGAGGGGGTGTCATCCTATCATGTCTCTCCTTTGAATCCTCGCTAAACTCAAATAGACAACAAAGCTAGTGGAGCAGATTATGCGTTAGGGTTGGCCACATAGGCCTCATGTGCCTAGACGGATCACGATGGATTTTAAGCAAAACTTCAAAGGAAAATATTTTTGGAGTTTTATAAAATTTATATGCATGCAAAGATCTATGATGCAAATGCAACTAGATGAATGCATAATTATTTTTATACTCGCCACAAATTGAATATCGTTATGGGTTGTTACATACAAGATTATTCACATGGGGCTTTAGATTTTTTCAATGCAAAGCTAATGCGGAAATTTAAATATGCTAAAGGAAAATGATCATGCAATGCAAGGAAATAAATATGGTATGCATTAAATATGGATAACTACCGATCATACCTTTAGAGGTTGGTGTTTTAAGTCCCCGAACAAGACTACTTACCTTGTTAATTTCTTAAGTGCATCATTTGACCTTGGTAGGTGCATCTCTTGAAATGGTGATTCTGAAGATGGTGTCACCCATGTTCTGTGCTGATCCAACATTTTGAAGTGAAAATTTGATAGTGGGGGTTGGCAGCTTCTTGTTTTGTGTGCACGCTTTGTGGTTTAGGACATTCAATTTATAGAAATTTGGGGGAGTGACAAACTCCTCCGCATTTTTGCTTTGAAGCGTGTGTCCTGTTTGCAAAGACAAGGTAGAGATCAAGTGTATGGCCCCTGTTGGTGGAAAACACCAACAGAACCAAAAAATTCATTCTTCTTTAAAACCTCGGGCACATTGAACAAGATGTATTTGATGTATTATATATTTTGATTAGTCCTAATTAGGGGTGGCAAGGTCGAGGAAGATGAAACATGAATGTTGTAATATTTTTGCCTATATGATTGGGACTTTGAGAAGACAAATGGTGTTAGGAGCAACTTAACTAAACATGTTGAGCGGATCAAGCAAAGGTGTTACTCTAACATGTTTGGTTCTTTATTTGTGAATATGCCGTAATTAAGGGAAAACTTATTTATTGACAACTTACCTCAAGATGTTACCTTTATTGTTGGAGCATGCTGGCACCTTAACAACTTGTGGTGGTCCTTTCCTTTGCTTGAAGCTTTCCTTATTTGGCCTCTTATGTAACTTCTTCCTAACTTGTCTTCTTTTTATTCCATAAAGTTCCTTTGTCCATGCCTTGGCCTTCCTGGGGTTTTGTATCTTGCTTCTTCTCTTCGTGAGTCCATCTCGGGACCTCCCCAAGCTTATTTGAGAGTTTCTTCTTTTCTACAGGGGTTAGTCCAATAAAATATCCAATATCCACAATAACATACCATTGGCTCAAAATCAACCCTAGACACCACGTCTAATTTGACTTAGGAGGGCATTTTACCCTAAGCACCACGCTTAATTTAAAATGCCTTTGGAGGTAAGATCACAATCCTAAACTAGGCACCATGCTTCATTTAAGAGATGTATGAACTTATTCCAAACCTTAGCATACTAAAGCAGACAAAAGGTAGCATGAAGGCATTTATAGAGATTTACTCAAACGAGAGATGAAGAACATGATCCTCTTTGTTTTTAGCATGTCATTAAGGTATAGACAACCAAGTAGTGTGTAGCAACATGTCAAGGAATATTTCTATGCATGTTAATTAATGTTGCACAATGATTGGTTGGACATATGCTGGCATTGTCATCCTTCGTTCTTCTTGTTCCAAATCTGAAATGGTTAGTGACAAAAATATTGAAGGAATATTTCCTCATTTATATCTCTATGCTCATTTCACAAGGGTTTTATAGCAATAAGGTAAACACTCATGTTATTGCTCAAGAAATACTTGTTTTAGGACAGCAAGCTCGTCCTTGGGAAACCATTGAATTATGATTCATGACGACAAAGTGGTTTCCCTTCTAAAATCAATCTGTCTCAAGATTCGGGATCTGGAATATTTATAATAGATGAACACATCCACAACCACCCTTTCAAAATCTATAGGAGGAGAGAGAATAAGGGGGTCAAGAACTTTATGTGTGCTAAAGGTAGAGAGATAGGTGGTTCAGGGAAGTTCATCATGTGAACATGGACTAGATGAAGTGTCTATGAAGCAGCTCATGCTCATTAATGTCATCTTCCTTCTCAAACTCCAAGGTTAATTTATCATAGTTATCTAAGGGGTTCCTTGGGTTGGTGTCTCTCGGCTGATCTCATCTAAAATCTCGTCCATCAACTCAATGGCTGTGACACATATGTTATTAACACTTTCAAGCCATTGTTGTTGGTATTTCCCCAGTGGTCTTGATGATTCCTAAACATGGATTGTTTCGGTGAATTTCTAGGATCATTATGAGTCTCAAAGAAGTAAGGATATGTGGATTCGCCGAGGGGTCAAGGATGGGTTTAGAGATAGGTTCTAATAGGTCATCTTGTTTAGGCATAGAAGGGGAGAAGATAAGGTGGTCTTCGATGGATAGCTTTGCTCTCCTTCTATGACATGATCAGACATGTCATCCTTGGGTTTCTCCCAAATGTCTTCTAAAAAGAATAGGCATGTTCAACAAGAGTCATCTCCTTAAAACAATCTGGAATTATAGTCACTTGAAGATCTCTTGTATGAACAAGAATTTATTGTTCTCCCATAATCTCTAAAGGTTGGTTCAAAAGGATCTTTCAAAGGTGGAATTTCTTCTTCCTTTGAGGGATTTTGGGATGTTGATGGTTCAGGGTGGATAGCTAAATTTTGGGATTGAAGTGTTGTGAATTAGCTATCGTAATTTCCTCTTCTTCCTTTTTTCTGGAAAAGTACTAGGGAGGTGGAGTATCCACTAAATCTATCCACGAGAAGTCTTGCTTCTCTAGCAGTGCAGATGGAGGAATGCGCCTCCCAAAGCTGCATTAAGGTCATCTGCATCTTCCTTATTAAGACCTAAATAAAAATGTTGAAGAAAGACCGGTTCTGGAATACCAAGGTTTGGGCATGTAGTGGTAAGGACATTAAAAACGTTCCCATGATGATGCAGCAAGAGACTCTTTTTGTGTTATTTAAAAGTTAGAATTTCTACTCGGGGGGCCACCTGATCGATCTGTGGGAAGAATTTTTAGATAAAAATCGGTGTACAATGTTCCCCAATCTCCATTCACTTTCTCTACATTCAGTGATACCACTGTTTTAGCTTTTCCCGTCAAAGAGTATGGAAAGAACTTCCAGCGTAAGGTATTATCGGATATGCCTTTTATACGAAGACAATCCATAATTAGCTCAAACCTTGTAGGTGTGAATATGGGTTGGCCTCGCCCTCCCGAGAAGGCTAGTTTCGAACCAAGTTTATAAAGTCAAGGGACAGCTCATAGGACGATGTTAAGATAGGCTCAAGATTGTGGCATCCTAAAAGCTTTCGCTTGTACGTTGATGATATTTATAGATAGGCGTGGAATCCATAATGAAAAAAGAAAACAAAAGAATAAAAGGGATAAAAGAATAAAAAGAATATGATACAAGGATAAGGTAGATTCAAAGTCAACTCAAGAACGTTTCCCGGCAGCGGCGCCGGAAAGCTTGTTGGTATTTGTTATGCCCACAGAAATATTGAAGATGAATAATCCATGAATAACGGATACCGTTGTAGCCTTCACGGGAGGGTTTTAAATATCGTATCCACGAGGGAAACGTGTGAGGGAGACTAAGATCTAATCTTAACCCGCAGTAGCACAAGACCTAAGAAGGTTAAAAGTATAGAGATGATTTACTAAGATATCTAATCCTACTCGTAGTAAACTTGCCTTCTACTATTCTATCCGGGGGACATCACATAGGAGAAACACCAACAAAAGGATGATTCGTCTAGAGATAAATCCCACGAGTCCTACGTAGACGGGATGGGGAATACAAAGGATCAACGACACCTAACTAGTTGGTCATATCCAACTAGCGGGCTATCACAATCGTGATCTACCACCAATCCGGAATATAGGATGAATCTAACGAGATACCCGCGAGCCCAAGCACCACGCTTACACTACGAATATTACTCCAATCTATTGCAATAGACTAAAGTACTCAAAAGAGACCCGCAGATCGGAAGAACAATATAAACAATGATGCTTACTAAAAGAAGAAGTAGATTACCAGAGTAACTCCAAGTGTAGGTTAACTTCCACCGAGGTACAAGTTGTAGAGGTAGCACCCGGCCCAAAGCACCTCCTCAGGTTCCTTCCTCTCTCTCTATCTCTCTTATTCTAAAGACTAGATCTAATGAGATCTAATCCCTCTTGAATACTAGCTCATCTAGTTCTAGTTCTAGTCTAGACCTAGGAGGAGACTCGGGGCCTCAACCTATTGATAATGAATGATAATGAATTAGGGGTTTCACCTGTGGGGGTCTCCTTATATAGCCCCTAGGCGTGCACGGCCCTTGGATCAAACCGACCTTGATGGATGGACTAGATTGCTCCTCATAGGCGGTGCTGAAGACTGCCTTGAATGGGAGGAGGAATGGACGAGGGGGGCCAGGCGGCCGCTATGCCCCTCGAGTGGGCCGCCTGGCTCCCCGCAGTGGGCCCCACCTTCCTTCCCGGGTGCTTTCCGGTCTCTTCCGGAATGTTCTAGTGTATGTTCCACGTTGGATTAAATCACGGATACGTCTTTATGTAGTAAGGCTTGCAAACTCTTGGGCATTTTCTGTTTTAATCCTAGAAAATATATAAATCACCAAAACAAGTGGAATCATGTTAGTCAAGCCCCTATACTATGTTGATATTCATTTTAAGCCCTTATTTTCGTTTTAAAAACCTATATATTTTATGCTATAAGAGATGTCAACAACTTGTTTAGAGTGAAATCTTGAATTCGTCAAAAAATCTTTATGTCGACCTAATGCAGGAAACAAGAAGGGGAACAACGCGAAAGGTACATAGGAAGTTAGGGTGGATGGGTTAGATGATGGTAGGATCAATTATATTGCGTCCCCCAACCGTTAATATATGTTTCTAGATGTGACATTAGGATCGCCGGCGCCTGATTTCACCGTGGCCAACTTAAAACAAAGAGAAGTTTCCATCCCGCTATAGGATCGAGCTGACCTTTTTCACGGTTGTGGAATCAAATGCCTCACCCTAGAGAACATAAATTTGAACAAGTGGACCATTAGAGAGTTTTTCTAAGAATCACTTGTCATAGGCTCCAAAAGTAGCACTTGTTTAGAGGAAATCTTGGAATTTGTCAAATGTCGACCTACGTGCGAAATAAGAAGGGGAACAACACGAAAGGTACATAGGAAGTCGTGGTGGATGGGTTAGATGATGGTAGGATCAATTACATTGCATTCCCAACCGTTAATATATGATTCTAGATGTGACATTAGGGATCACCGGCGCTGATTTCACCGCGAACTTAAAACAAAGAGAAGTTTCCAATCCGGCTATAAGATTGAGTTGGAGCTTTTCACGGTTGTGGAATCAAATGCCTCACCCTAGAGAACATAAATTTGAACAAGTGGACCATTAGAGAGTTTTTCTAAGAATCACTTGTCATGGGCCCCAAAGTAGCACTTGTTTAGAGTGAAATCTTGGAATTTGGCTAAAAATCTCTATGTCGACCTACGTGCATCGAAACAAGAAGGGGAACAATTTAAAGGTACATAGGAAGTTAGGGTGGATGGGTTAGATGATTGTAGATCAATTACATTGCCTCTCCCCAACCGTTAATATATGTTTCTAGATGTGACATTAAATCTTTGGCGCCGATTTCACCGCGAACTTAAAACAAAGAGAAGTTTCCAATCCGGCTATAGGATCGAGGTGGACCTTTTCACAGTTGTGGAATCAAATGCCTCACCCTAGAGAACATAAATTTGAACAAGGGACCATTAGAGAGTTTTTCTAAGAATCACTTGTCATAGGCCCCAAAGTAGCACTTGTTTAGAGTGAAATCTTGGAATTCTGTCAAAAATCTCTATGTCGACCTACATAATGCAAACAAGAAGGGGAACAAACACGAAAGGTACATAGGAAGTTAGGGTGGATGGGTTAGATGATGGTAGGATCAATTACATTGCATTCCCCAACCGTTAATATATGATTTTAGATGTGACATTAGGGACTGGCCGGCACCGATTTCACCACTAACTTAAAACAAAGAGAAGTTTCCAATCTGGCTATAGGATCGAGGTAGACCTTTTTCACGGTTGTGGAATCAAATGCCTCACCCTAGAGAACATAAATTTGAACAAGTGAACCGTTAGTGAGTTTTTCTAAGAATCACTTGTCATAGTCCCCAAAGTAGCACTTGTTTAGAGCGAAATCTTGGAATTCGAAAATCTCTATGTCGACCTAAATACTGAAAACAAGAAGGGAACAACATTTAAAGGTACATAGGAAGTTAAGGTGGATGGGTTAGATGATGGTAGGATCAATTACATTATGTTCCCCAACCGTTAATATATGTTTCTAGATGTGACATTAGGGGGCTGGCCGGTGCTGATTTCTGTGAACTCAAAACAAAGAGAAATTTCCAATCCAGCAATAGAATCGGGCTAGAATTTTTCACGGTTGTGGAATCAAATGAATCACCCTAGAGATCCTAAATTTGAACAAGTGGACCATTAGAGTTTTCCCAAGAGTCACTTGTCATAGGCCTCAGAGTAGCACTTGTTTAGAGAGAAATCTTTGAATTCCATCAAAATCTCTCGCGGTCGACATACGCACGAAACAAGAAGGGGGAACATTACACGAAAGATAAATAGTAAGTTAGGGTGGATAGGTTAGATGGTGGTAGGATCAATTACGTTTGCGTTCCCCAACCGTTAGTATAAGTTTCTGGTTGTGACATTAGGGATTTGGTGCTGATTTGATGCGAACTCAAAACAAAGAGAAGTTTCCAATCCGGCAATAGAATCGGGCTAGAATTTTTCGCGGTTGTGGAATCAAATGGATCACCCTAGAGAACCTAAATTTGAACAAGTGCACCATTAGAGAGTTTTTCCAAGAATCACTTGTCATAGGCCTCGAGTAGCACTTGTTTAGAGTGAACTCTTTGAATTCCATCGAAAAATCTACGTTTCGACCTATGTACCAAGAAACAAGAAGGGGAACGACACAAAAGGTACATAGGAAGTTAGGGTGGACAGGTTAGACGACGGTAGGATCAATTATGTTGCGTTCCCCAACCGTTAGTATATATTTCTGGTTGTGACATTAGGGGATTTGGCGCTCATTTCAGCGTGAACTCAAAACAAAGAGAAGTTTCCAATCCGGCTATAGGATCGAGCTAGACTTTTCGGTTGTGGAATCAAATGCCTCACCCTAGAGAGAACCCTAAATTTGAAGAAGTGGACCATTAGAGAGAGTTTTTCTAAGAATCACTTGTCATAGGCCTCAAAGTAGCACTTGTTTAGAGCGAAATCTTGGAATTCGTGGAAAATCTCTATGTCGACCTACATACGGAAACGAGAAGGGGAACAACACGAAAGGTACATATGAAGTTAGGGTGGATGGGTTAGATGATGGTAGGATCAATTACATTTGCGTTCCCCAACAGTTAATATATGTTTCTAGATGTGACATTAGGGAATTTGCTGCTAGTTTCACCGCGAACTTAAAACAAAGAGAAGTTTCCAGTCAGGCTATAGGATCGAGGTGGACCTTTTCACGGTTGTGGAATCAAATGCCTCACCCTAGAGAACATAAATTTGAACAAGTGGACCATTAGAGAGTTTTTCTAAGAATCACTTGTCATAGGTCCCAAAGTAGCACTTGTTTAGAGCGAAATCTTGGAATTCCGTCAAAAATCTCTATGTCGACCTACGCACCGAAAAACAAGAAGGGGAACAACACGAAAAGGTACATAGGAAATTAGGGTGGATGGGTTAGAGGATGGTAGGATCAATTACATTGCGTTCCCCAACCGTTAATATATGATTCTAGATGTGACATTAGGAACTGCTGGCGCTGATTTCAAGTGCGAACTCAAAACACAATCCGGCAATAGAATCGGGCTAGAATTTTTGCGGTTGTGGAATCAAATGGATCACCCTAGAGAACCTAAATTTAAACAAGTGCACCAGTAGAGAGTTTTTTTCCAAGAATCACTTGTCATAGGCCCTCGAGTTGCACTTGTTTAGAGTGAAATCTTTGAATTCCATCGAAAATCCCGTATCGACACATACTGAAACAAACAAAGGGAAACGACACGAAAGGTACATAGGGAAGTTAGGGTGGACAGGTTAGACGATGGTAGGATCAATTATGTTGCGTTCCCCAACCGTTAGTATATTTCTCTGATTTGTGACATTAGGGATCAGCTAGGCGCTGATTTCAGCGCGAACTCAAAACAAAGAGAAGTTTCCAATCCCGCTATAGGATCGAGCTAGACTTTTTTCGCGATTGTGGAATCAAATGCCACACCTTAGAGAACCTAAATTTGAAGAAGTGGACCATTAGAGTTTTTCTAAGAATCACTTGTCATAGGCCTCAAAAGTAGCACTTGTTTAGAGCGAAATCTTGGAATTCGTAGAAAATCTCTATGTCAACCTACGCACGAAACAAGAAGGGGAACAACACGAAAAGGTACATAGGAAGTTAGGGTGGATGGGTTAGATGATGGCAGGATCAATTACATTGTGTTCCCCAACCGTTAATATATGTTTCTAGATGTGACATTAGGGACTATCGGCGTTGATTTCACCGCAAACTTAAAACAAAAAGAAGTTTCCAATCCGGCTATAGGATCGAGCTGACCTTTTCACGGTTGTGGAATCAAATGCCTCACCCTAGAGAACATAAATTTGAACAAGTGGACCATTAGAGAGTTTTTCTAAGAATCACTTGTCTTTTGGCCTCAAAGTAGCACTTGTTTAGAGTGAAATCTTGAATTCCGTCAAAATTCTATGTCGGCCTATGTACAAAACAAGAAGGGAACAAATACTCTAAAGGTACATAGGAAGTTAGGGTGGATGGGTTAGACGATGGTAGGATCAATTACATTGTGTTCCCCAAATCGTTAATATATGTTTCTAGATGTGACATTAGGGATCGCCGGCGCTGATTTCACCGTGAACTTAAACAAAGAGAAGTTTCAATCCCGCTATAGGATCGAGCTAGAATTTTCGGGCGGTTAGGAATCAAATGGATCACCCTAGAGAACCTAAATTTGAACAAGTGCACCATTAGAGAGTTTTTCCAAGAATCACTTGTCATAGGCCCGTGAGTAGCACTTGTTTAGAGGAAATCTTTGAATTCCATCAAAATTCGTGGGTCCAATCTATGTACCGAAACAAGAAGGGAACGACACGAAAAGGTACATAGGAAGTTAGGGGTGGACAAAAGTTAGACGATGGTAGGATCAATTAGGTTGGCGCTCCCCCCAACCGATAGTATATATTTCTGGTTGTGACGTTAGGGGATCACAAGCCGCTGATTTCGTATGTAAATCAAAAACAAAGAGAAGTTTCCAATCCGGCAATAGAATCGGCTAGAATTTTTCGCAAGTTGTGGAATCAAATGGATCACCCTAGAGAACATAAATTTGAACAAGTGGATCATTAGAGAGTTTTTCTAAGAAACACTTGTCATAGGCCTCAAAGTAGCACTTGTTTCGAGCTTAAAGGAATTCGTCGAAAAATCTCTATGTCGACCTACATGCACAAAACAAGAAGGGGAACAACACGAAAGGTACATAGGAAGTTAGGTGGATGGGTTAGATGATGGTAGGATCAAATAAATTGCGTTTCCCCAACCGCTAATATATGTTTCTAGATGTGACATTAGGGATCGGCGGGCGCTAATTTCACCTGAAACTTAAAACAAAGAGAAGTTTCCAACCGCTATAGGATCGGCGGGAATTTTTCACGGTTGTGGAATCAAATGGATCAAATTTAGAGAACATAAATTTGAACAAGTGGACCATTAGAGAGTTTTTCTAAGAATCACTTGTCATAGGCCTCAAAGTAGCACTTGTTTAGAGTGAAATCTTGGAATTCCGTCAAAAGTCTCTATGGTCCACCTATGTACGAAACAAGAAGGAGAATCGATTATTTAAAGGTACATATGAAGTTAGTGGATGTTAGACGATGGTAGGATCAATTATGTTGCGGTCCCCAACCGTTAGTATATATTTCCGTTTGTGACATTAGGGATCGGCGGGGCGCGATTTCGGGCCTTAACTCAAAAACAAAGAGAAGTTTCCAATCCCGCTATAGATCGAGCTAGACTTTTTTGCGGTTGTGGAATCAAATGCCTCACCTTAGAGAACCTAAATTTGAAGAAGTGGACCATTAGAGAGTTTTTCTAAGAATCACTTGTCATAGGCCTCAAAGTAGAAGACGTGTTTAGAGTGAA
The DNA here is from genome assembly GCA_015847255.1 of Hyparrhenia diplandra. Lineage (NCBI taxonomy): Eukaryota > Viridiplantae > Streptophyta > Magnoliopsida > Poales > Poaceae > Hyparrhenia > Hyparrhenia diplandra. The sequence continues at coordinate 14,265 of JADLZK010009054.1, forward strand.
ATCTTTGGAATTCCATCAAAAATCTCTCTATGTCGACCTACATCTTTGAAACAAGAAGGGAACAACACGAAAGGTACATAGGAAGTTAGGGTGGATGGGTTAGATGATGGTAGGATCAAATAAATTGGGCGTTCCCCAACCGTAATATATATGTTTCTAGATGTGACATTAGACTCGCTGGCGTTGATTTCACCGCGAACTCAAAACAAAGAGAAGTTTCCAATCCGGCTATAGGATCGAAGCTAGACCTTTTCACGGTTGTGGAATCAAATGCCTCACCCTAGAGAACATAAATTTGAACAAGTGGACCATTAGAAAGTTTTTCTAAGAATCACTTTTCATAGGGCCCCAAAGTAGCACTTGTTTAGAGTGAAATCTTGGAATTCCGTCAAAATCTCTATGTCGACCCACGTTCCAAAACAAGAAGGGAACAACGCGAAAGGTACATAGGAAGTTAGGGTGGATGGGTTAGATGATGGTAGGATCAATTACATTGCGTTCCCCAACCGTTAATATATGTTTCTAGATGTGACATTAGGGACTCTTGGCGCTGATTTCACCGCGAACTTAAAACAAAGAGAAGTTTCCTTCCCGCTATAGGATCGAGCTAGACCTTTTCGTGGTTGTGGAATCAAAATGCCTCACCCTAGAGAACATAAATTTGAACAAGTGGACCATTAGAGAGTTTTTCTAAGAATCACTTGTCATAGGCCCCAAAGTAGCACTTGTTTAGAGTGAAATCTTGAATTCCATGAAAATCTCTATGTCGACCTACGCACTGAAACAAGATGGGGAACAACACGAAAAGGTACATAGGAAGTTAGGGTGGATGGGTTAGATGATGGTAGGATCAATTACATTTGCGTTCCCCAACCGTTAATATATGTTTCTAGATGTGACATTAGGGGATCGGCCTGGCGTTGATTTCACCGCGAATGTAAAAACAAAGAGAAGTTTCCAATCCGCTATAGGATCGAGCTAGACTTTTCACGCGGTTGTGGAATCAAATGCCTCACCCTAGAGAACATAAATTTGAACAAGTGGACCATTAGAGAGTTTTTCTAAGAATCACTTGTCATGGGCCCCAAAGTAGCACTTGTTTAGAGTGAAATCTTGGAATTCCTGTCAAAAATCTCTATGTCGACCTACTCCACGCATCAAAACAAGAAGGGGAACAAACACGAAAGGTACATAGGAAGTTAGGGTGGATGGGTTAGATGATTGTAGGATCAATTACATTGCCTTCCCCAACCGTTAATATATGTTTCTAGATGTGACATTAGGATCGGCTGGTGTTGATTTCACCGCGAACTTAAAACAAAGAGAAGTTTCCAACCGCTATAGGATCGAGGTGGACTTTTTCACTTTGTGGAATCAAATGCCTCACCCTAGAGAACATAAATTTGAACAAGTGGACCATTAGAGAGTTTTTCTAAGAATCACTTGTCATAGGCCCCAAAGTAGCACTTGTTTAGAGTGAAATCTTGAATTCATCGAAAATCTCTATGTCGACCTACATTATCAAAAACAAGAAGGGGAACAACACGAAAAGGTACATAGGAAGTTAGGGTGGATGGGTTAGATGATGGTAGGATCAATTACATTGCATTCCCCAACCGTTAATATATGATTTTAGATGTGACATTAGGGATTTCGGGCGCGTCGATTTCACCACCTAACTCAAAACAAAGAGAAGTTTCCAATCCCGCTATAGGATCGAAGGTAGACTTTTTTCACGGTTGTGGAATCAAATGCCTCACCCTAGAGAACATAAATTTGAACAAGTGAACCGTTAGTGAGTTTTTCTAAGAATCACTTGTCATAGGCCCCAAAGTAGCACTTGTTTAGAGGAAATCTTGAATTCCATTGAAAAATCTCTATGTCTAAATCTTTTACAAAACAAGAAGGGGAACTACACGAAAGGTACATAGGAAGTTAGGTGGATGGGTTAGATGATGGTAGGATCAATTAAATTGCTATCCCCAACCGTTAATATATGTTTATAGATGTGACATTAGGGACTACCGGGCGCTGATTTCACCGCAAACTTAAAACAAAAAGAAGTTTCCAATCCGCTATAGGATCGAAGCTAGACCTTTTCACGGTTGTGGAATCAAATGCCTCACCCTAGAGAACCTAAATTTGAACAAGTGCACCATTAGAGAGTTTTTCCAAGAATCACTTGTCATAGGCCTCAAAGTAGCACTTGTTTAGAGTGAAATCTTTGAATTCCAATAAAAATCATGGGTCGACCTATGTACCAAACAAGAAGGGGAACGACACAAAAGGTACATAGGAAGTTAGCGTGGACAGGTTAGACGATGGTAGGATCAATTATGTTGCGTTCCCCAACCGTTAGTATATATTTCTAGTTGTGACGTTAGGGATCGGGCCGGGCGATTTGATTTCGCAAAATCAAAACAAAAAGAGAAGTTTCCAATCCGCAATAGAATCGGGCTAGAATTTTTCGCGGTTGTGGAATCAAATGGATCACCCTAGAGAACATAAATTTGAACAAGTGGACCATTAGAGAGTTTTTCTAAGAATCACTTGTCATAGGCCTCAAAGTAGCACTTGTTTAGAGTGAAATCTTGGAATTCCGGCCAAAAGTCTCTATGTCGACCTATGTACCAAACAAGAAGGGAAAACGACATGAAAGGTACATAGGAAGTTAGGGTGGATGGGTTAGACGCATGGTAGGATCAATTATGTTGTGTCCCCCAACCGTTAGTATATATTTCTAGTTGTGACATTAGGGATCACCGGCGCCTGATTTCACCGCAAACTCAAAACGAAAAGAAGTTTCCAATCCGCTATAGGATCGAGCTGACCTTTTCACGGTTGTGGAATCAAATGCCTCACCCTAGAGAACATAAATTTGAACAAGTGGACCATTAGAGAGTTTTTCTAAGAATCACTTGTCATAGGCCTCAAAGTAGCACTTGTTTAGAGGAAATCTTGGAATTCCGTCAAAAATCTCTATGTCCACCTACACATAAAAAAAAACAAGAAGGGGAACAACACGAAAGGTACATAGGAAGTTAGGTGGATGGGTTAGATGATGGTAGGATCAATTACATTGCATTCCCCAACCGTTAATATATGATTTTAGATGTGACATTAGGGATCGGCCGGCACTGATTTCACCACGAACTTAAAACAAAGAGAAGTTTCCAATCCGCTATAGGATCGAGGTAGACCTTTTCACGGTTGGGAATCAAATGCCTCACCCTAGAGAACATAAATTTGAACAAGTGAACCATTAGTGAGTTTTTCTAAGAATCACTTGTCATAGTCCCCAAAGTAGCACTTGTTTAGAGTGAAATCTTGAATTTGGCCGAAAATCTCTATGTCTCCACTAAATACTGAAACAAGAAGGGAACAACACCTAAAGGTACATAGGAAGTTAGGGTGGATGGGTTAGATGATGGTAGGATCAATTAAATTGCTATCCCCAACCGTTAATATATGTTTATAGATGTGACATTAGGGACACCGGGCGCTGATTTCACCGCAAACTTAAAACAAAAAGAAGTTTCCAATCCGCTATAGGATCGAGCTAGACCTTTTTCACGGTTGTGGAATCAAATGCCTCACCCTAGAGAACCTAAATTTGAACAAGTGCACCATTAGAGAGTTTTTCCAAGAATCACTTGTCATAGGCCTCAAAGTAGCACTTGTTTAGAGTGAAATCTTGAATTCCAATAAAAATCTCTATGTCGACCTACAAAATCAAAACAAGAAGGGGAACAACACAAAAGGTACATAGGAAGTTAGGTGGGATGGGTTAGACGATGGTAGGATCAATTATGTTGCATTCCCCAACCGCTAGTATATATTTCTGGATGTGACATTAGGGGATCGGCCGGGCGCTGATTTCAGCCAAGTAAAATCAAAACAAAGAGAAGTTTCCAATCCGCAATAGAATCGGGCTAGAATTTTTCATGGGTTGTGGAATCAAATGGATCACCCTAGAGAACATAAATTTGAACAAGTGGACCATTAGAGAGTTTTTCTAAGAATACTTGTCATAGGCCTCAAAGTAGCACTTGTTTAGAGGAAATCTTGAATTCACAAAATCTTCTATGTCGACCTATGTATAAAAAAACAAGAAGGGAATCCACATGAAAGGTACATATGAAGTTAGGGTGGATGGGTTAGACGATGGTAGGATCAATTATGTTGTGTCCCCCAACGCTAGTATATATATTTTTTTGGTTGTGACATTAGGGATCACGGGCGCGCTGATTTCACCGCAAACTCAAAAACAAAAGAAGTTTCCAACGGCTATAGGATCGAGCCGGACCTTTCACGGTTGTGGAATCAAATGCCTCACCCTAGAGAATATAAATTTGAACAAGTGGACCATTAGAGAGTTTTTCTAAGAATCACTTGTCATAGGCCTCAAAGTAGCACTTGTTTAGAGTGAAATCTTGAATTCAAAAATCTCTATGTCGACCCATGTAATCAAAACAAGAAGGGGAACAACACCTAAAGGTACATAGGAAGTTAGGGTGGATGGGTTAGATGATGGTAGGATCAATTACATTGTGTTCCCCAACCGTTAATATATGTTTCTAGATGACATTAGGGATCCGCCGGTGCTGATTTCACCGCTAACTCAAAACAAAGAGAAGTTTTAATCCGCAATAGAATCGGGCTAGAATTTTTCACGGGGTTGTGGAATCAAATGGATCACCCTAGAGAACCTAAATTTGAACAAGTGCACCATTGAGAGTTTTCCAAGAATCACTTGTCATAGGCCCCCAAAGTAGCACTTGTTTAGAGTGAAATCTTGAATTCCATTAAAAATCTCTATGGTCGACCTACAAAACGAAACAAGAAGGGGAATGACACCTAAAGGTACATAGGAAGTTAGGGGTGGACAGGTTAGATGATGGTAGGATCAATTATGCTATGTTCCCCAACCGTTAGTATATATGTTTCCGGGTTGTGACATTAGGATCGGCGCCATGATTTCAGCGCTTAACTCAAAACAAAGAGAAGTTTCCAATCCGCCATAGGATCGAAGCTAGGACTTTTTTTCACGGTTGTGGAATCAAATGCCTCACCCTAGAGAACCTAAATTATGAAGTGGACCATTAGAGAGTTTTTCTAAGAATCATTTGTCATAGGCCCCAAAGTAGCACTTGTTTAGAGTGAAATCTTGGAATTCCATCAAAAATCTTTATGTCGACCTACGCATCAAAAACAAGAAGGGAACAAACACGAAAGGTACATAGGAAGTTAGGGTGGATGGGTTAGATGATGGTAGGATCAATTACATTGTGTTCCCCAACCGCTAATATATGTTTCTAGATGTGACATGGGGGACTGCGGGCGCTGATTTCACCGCGAACTTCAAAACAAAGAGAAGTTTCCAATCCGCTATAGGATCGAGCTAGACTTTTTCACGGTTGTGGAATCAAATGCCTCACCCTAGAGAACCTAAATTTGAACAAGTGGACCATTAGAGAGTTTTTCTTAAGAATCACTTGTCATAGGCCTCAAAGTAGCACTTGTTTAGAGTGAAATCTTGGAATTCCGTCGAAAAATCTCTATGTCGACCTACATACCGAAAAACAAGAAGGGGAACAACAATAAAAAAGGTACATAGGAAGTTAGGTGGATGGGTTAGATGATGGTAGGATCAAATAAATTATGCTCCCCAACCGCTAATATATGTTTATAGATGTGACATTAGGGACCACTGGCGCCTTGATTTCACCGCAAACTTAAAACAAAGAGAAGTTTCCAATCCGCTATAGGATCGAGCTAGACCTTTTCACGGTTGTGGAATCAAATGCCTCACCCTAGAGAACATAAATTTGAACAAGTGGACCATTAGAGAGTTTTTCCAAGAATCACTTGTCATAGGCCTCAAAGTAGCACACTTGTTTAGAGTGAAATCTTGAATTCCGTCAAAAATTTATGTCGCACCTATAAAAATCGAAACAAGAAGGGAACGGCTACCTAAAGGTACATAGGAAGTTAGGGTGGATGGGTTAGATGATGGTAGGATCAATTACATTGCGCTCCCCAACCGCTAATATATGTTTCTAGATGTGACATTAGGGGATCGCCGGTGCTGATTTCACCGCGAACTCAAAAAACAAAGAGAAGTTTCCAATCCGCAATAGAATCGGGCTAGAATTTTTCGTGGTTGTGGAATCAAATGCCTCACCCTAGAGAACATAAATTTGAAGAAGTGGACCATTAGAGAGTTTTTCTAAGAATCACTTGTCATAGGCCTCAAAGTAGCACTTGTTTAGAGTGAAATCTTGGAATTCACGAAAAATCTTCTATGTCGACCTACGCATCGAAACAAGAAGGGGAACAACATGAAAGGTACATAGGAAGTTAGGTGGATGGGTTAGATGATGGTAGGATCAATTACATTGCATTCCCCAACCATTAATATATGTTTCTAGATGTGACATTAGGGATCGGGGGCGCTGATTTCAAAGGCGAACTTAAAACAAAGAGAAGTTTCCAACCGCAATAGAATCGAAGCTAGAATTTTTTTGTGGTTGTGGAATCAAATGGATCACCCTAGAGAACCTAAATTTGAAGAAATACACCATTAGAGAGTTTTTCCAAGAATCACTTGTCATAGGCCCTCAAAGTAGCACTTGTTTAGAGTGAAATCTTTGAATTCCATTGAAAATCTCTATGGTCGCACCTACGTAATCAAAACAAGAAGGGAACAACATTAAAGGTACATAGGAAGTTAGGTGACAGGTTAGATGATGGTAGGATCAATTATGTTATGCTCCCCAACCGTTAGTATATGTTTCTAGGTGGTGACATTAGGGATCGCCGGCACTGATTTCGTGAACTCAAAAACAAAGAGAAGTTTCCAATCCCGCTATAGGATCGAAGCTAGACTTTTTCACGGTTGTGGAATCAAATGCCTCACCCTAGAGAACCTAAATTTGAAGAAGTGGACCATTAGAGAGTTTTTCTAAGAATCACTTGTCATAGGCCTCAAAGTAGCACTTGTTTAGAGGAAATCTTGGAATTCGCCAAAAATCTATATGTCGACCTACATACTAAAACAAGAAGGGGAACAACACCTAAAGGTACATAGGAAGTTAGGGTGGATGGGTTAGATGATGGTAGGATCAATTACATTGCGTTCCCCAACCGTTAATATATGTTTCTAGATGTGACATTAGGGATCACCGGCCGATTTCAAGGCGAACTCAAAACAAAGAGAAGTTTCCAATCCCAAGAATAGAATCGGCTAGAATTTTTCGTGGTTTGGAATCAAATGGATCACCCTAGAGAACCTAAATTTGAACAAGTGCACCATTAGAGAGTTTTCCAAGAATCACTTGTCATAGCCCCAGAGTAGCACTTGTTTAGAGTGAAATCTTTGAATTCCATCTAAAATCTCTCGTGGTTCCACCTATGTAAAAAACAAGAAGGGAACGATACGAAAGGTACATAGGAAGTTAGGGTGGACAGGTTAGACGATGGTCGGATCAATTATGTTGCATTCCCCAAACTTTTAGTATATATTTCTGGTTGTGACATTAGGATCATTGGCGCTTGATTTCAGCGAACTCAAAACAAAGAGAAGTTTCCAATCCGCTATAGGATCGAGCTAGACTTTTTCAATGGGTTGTGGAATCAAATGCCTCACCCTAGAGAACCTAAATGAAGAAGTGGACCATTAGAGAGTTTTTCTAAGAATCATTTGTCATTGGCCTCAAAGTAGCACCTGCTTAGAGTGAAATCTTGGAATTCTGGCCAAAAATCTCTATGTCGCATTCCACGTAATCAAAAACAAGAAGGGGAACAACACGAAAGGTACATAGGATGTTAGGGGTGGATGGGTTAGATGATGGTAGGGGATCAATTACATTTTGTTCCCCATCCGCTAATATATGTTTCTAGATGTGACATTAGGGATCGGCCGGGCCTGATTTCACCGCTAACTTAAAACAAAGAGAAGTTTCCTTAATCCGCTATAGGATCGGCCTAGACTTTTCACGGGGTTGTGGAATCAAATGCCTCACCCTAGAGAACCTAAATTTGAACAAGTGGACCATTAGAGAGTTTTTCTAAGAATCACTTGTCATAGGCCTCAAGGTAGCACTTGTTTAGAGTGAAATCTTGGAATTCCGTCGAAAAATCTCTATGTCGCACCTACGTGTAAAAACAAGAAGGGAACAACAATTTAAAAGGTACATAGGAAGTTAGGTGGATGGGTTAGATGATGGTAGGATCAATTAAATTGTGCTCCCCAAATCAATATATATGTTTATAGATGTGACATTAGGGACTCGGGCGCTGATTTCACCGCTAACTTAAAACAAAAAGAAGTTTCCAATCCGCTATAGGATCGAGCCAGACCTTTTCACCGGCTATGGAATCAAATGCCTCACCCTAGAGAACATAAATTTGAAGAAGTGGACCATTAGAGAGTTTTTCTAAGAATCACTTGTCATAGGCCCTCAAAGTAGCACTTGTTTAGAGGAAATCTTGGAATTCCGTCAAAAATCTCTATGTCGACACCTATGTGCATCAAACAAGAAGGGGAACAACACAAAAAGGTACATAGGAAGTTAGGGTGGATGGGTTAGATGATGGTAGGATCAATTACATTTGTGTTCCCAAACCGTTAATATATGTTTCTAGATGACATTAGGGACTGCTGGCGCTGATTTCAGTGCTTTAACTCAAAACAAAGAGAAGTTTCCAATCCGCAATAGAATCGGGCTAGAATTTTCGTGGTTGTGGAATCAAATGCCTCACCCTAGAGAACCTAAATATGAAGAAGTGGACCGTTAGAGAGTTTTTCTAAGAATCACTTATCATAGGCCTCAAAGTAGCACTTGTTTAGAGTGAAATCTTGGAATTCCGTCGAAAAATCTCTATGTCGAACTCTACGCATTGAAAACAAGAAGGGAACAACATGAAAGGTACATAGGAAGTTAGGGGTGGATGGGTTAGGATGATGGTAGGATCAATTACATTGCATTCCCCAACCGCTAATATATGTTTCTAGATGTGACATTAGGAGGCCGGGCGCCGATTTCGGAGAAATAACTTAAAACAAAAGAGAAGTTTCCAATCCCGCTATAGGGATCGAGCTAGAATTTTTGTGGTTGTGGAATCAAATGGATCACCCTAGAGAACCTAAATTTGAACAAAGTGCACCATTAGCGAGTTTTTCCAAGAATCACTTGTCATAGGCCTCAAAGTAGCACTTGTTTAGAGTGAAATCTTTGAATTCCATTGAAAATCACCGTGTCGACCTACCATACCAAAAACAAGAAGGGGAACAACACCGAAAGTTACATAGGAAGTTAGGGGTGGACAGGTTAGACGATGGTAGGATCAATTACATTGCGCTCCCCAACCGTTAGTAATATATGTTTCTAGATGGTGACATTAGTGGATCGCCGGCACTGATTTCAGCGTGAACTCAAAACAAAAAAGAAGTTTCCAATCCGCTATAGATCGAAGCTAGACTTTTTCGCGGTTGTGAATCAAATGCCTCACCCTAGAGAACCTAAATTTGAAGAAGTGGACCATTAGAGAGTTTTTCTAAGAATCACTTGTCATAGGCCTCAAAGTAGCACTTGTTTAGATTGAAATCTTGGAATTCTTCGAAAATCTATATGTCGGACCTGCCATACAAAACAAGAAGGGGAACAACACGAAAGGTACATAGGAAGTTAGGGGTGGATGGGTTAGATGATGGTAGGATCAATTACATTCATGCTTCCCCAACTGCTAATATATGTTTCTAGATGTCACATTAGGGGACGGCCTGGTGCTGATTTCAAAGGCAAACTCAAAACAAAATGAGAAGTTTCCAATCCGCAATAGAATCGGGCTTGAATTTTTCGTGGTTGTGGAATCAAATGGATCACCCTAGAGAATCCTAAATTTGAACAAGTGCACCATTGGAGAGTTTTCCAAGAATCACTTTGTCATAGGCCCTCGTGAGTAGCACTTGTTTAGAGGAAATCTTTGAATTCCATCGAAAATCTCTTCGCAGGTTTCAATCTCCCCACGATCAAAACAAGAAGGGGAAAAGTATTACCTAAAGGTACATAGGAAGTTAGGGTGGATGTGTTGTGACGCATGGTCGGATCAATTATGTTACGCTTCCCCAACCGCTAAGTAGTATATATTTCTCAAGTTGCGACATTAGGGACTGTTGGCGCTGATTTCAGCGCCAACTCAAAACAAAGAGAAGTTTCCTAACCGCCATGTCCATCGAGCTAGACTTTTCTTCTGCGTTGTGGAATCAAAATGCCTCACACCTAGCAGAACCTAAATAGCAAGTGGACCATTAGAGAGTTTTTCTAAGAATCACTTTGTCATAGGCCCTCAAAGTAGCACCTGTTTAGAGTGAAATCTTGGAATTC
>JADLZK010009055.1:0-154665 GCA_015847255.1 Hyparrhenia diplandra
CTTTAAATGTACACAGCCTATGAGCCAAATCTCTTCTGCCAGTGAGTTGCATTTTACTTTTAGATGCTACCCATGTATACAGCAACAATTTCTGGTCTTTTGTTTGTTGTCCATGCTGTTGTGGGATACCATGATATTAAAAACAGGTGCACCATAGTTCAGAGTTTGTGCTTATGTCCCATTACTAGATAAGTGTACTTTTAAGTTCAGTATGGAAGAAATAAGATATATATTTTGCAGTAGGGCTCATGGTTTCTATGGCATGCCTGTGGCCTGTGCCGCCACTCGAATGTGCCCATTTCCCCAGCACACCTCAGCAGATTGGATATTGAAAGGGTTACATTAAGAATTGGAACACTTATTTCTTCGGATGTCCTTGCATTAGTTGATCGTAAGATGAAAAGATTCTGAGATTCATGGAAATATGTCATCCCTTACATTTTAGAAGATTTAGTGCACTCAACTGCTATATATGTAGTTTGTTCCTGACTGCATGAGATGCATTCCAGTTCTTTGACATATTTATCCTCGCCCATGTAGATTCTGTTATTTTCCCTATTAGAAAACGCAGGGTATAGCAAGCGACTAATTAGAAAAATGTTGTCCATTATAGGTTGCTGGTTTAGGCATGAGAATGTGCATTCTTGAATGATCGTGATACAGTGCTGAAGCAGTTTTCAAGAGGTACGTTTTAAGCTGTGTTCTGCTCTCTCTGCCAGAAAACATTTTGATTTGGATTGCTACAGGCTATGACATTTGAGGTGCATAACACTGTGTTGCCTCTGCTGTCCTGTCAGGAAGAAGCTGGAGCCTTTGAGGCTCTGTCCTCGTCCTACTCGACAATTCACCAATCTGTTGATCCAGGTACTGCACAGGTAGGATGATCTGTTTCAGGCAGGAGAGTCCCCATTTTACCATTAATTATTAGTTCAATTTGGAATCCATAGCCTCTGCCTGCTTCTCATCGCACAAATAATCTATTCAAACTTGGCACAAGCGCGCAGGCCCTTGTTTGCTGCTACAACTAGAAGTGGAAGTACATATGTTTTTACTAAAACAATGCTTCCTCCTTTTGTCATTTTTTTAAATATGTTTGTCAAATTTTTAGTGTTTGTTTAAAACAACGACCTATTTTTTAGTGTATTTGATTCATTGCAGTGAAATCCTTAGAATTTGAGAAACCAAGTATGACGAGAGCATATCATTACTTCTCTGGACCGGCTCATCTTTAAGGGTCAACATTTGTGCATCAAGTGTCTATTATGCTGAATGTTATTCAACATCACTAAAGTGTTCTCTCAAAAAAAAATCACTAAAATGTTCATATATTCATTCAGAACCTATAGAATTATAGTTTGATAGAATATTCTTTTTTTTAAAAAAAGAAAGAATAGAACATCTCAAACTGTTGCAATTTCCTGGTTCCAAATGATACCAACTGAATTCATGTGACAACAAAAATAATGCAGGCGGCACAATACGCTTCTAGATGCCTTAGTTCTGAATTTGGATACAGCTATTAGAAACATTCAAATTCATATTTTTTTAGGGACAACAATTAAATTCTGTTGATTCACGAACTGCAAATACAGGGCAAGCTGAAGAAACTTTCAACTGTGAGCTGCTACTGTGTGTGCAACAATGAGGGGAGGCAACAGTTGTAACGCTCGGTAACCATGGATGCTTAAACCAAAGGCAATTGCACATATCAATAATTGTCTATTTTTATTGATGTGTTTGCATTAACCACAAAAAAGATATAATAAAATTATATATGGTATGTTTAGCCTACAATGTTAATCGTGTCCTTTTCAGATTACATTTGCATTGAAAGTGATCGAGCCATAATTGAATCGGACAAACAAATTCCATAAAAACCTGGACCCGGAGAAGCTTGTGGTCGTCGGTGATGTTCAATTGTCGAAGATTTCTTCCGGCCCGATATAAAAACATTATCTTAGACTAGGTATGGAAAAGCTCATAAAATGGAGTTTATGAGCCTGCAATATCCGCGTGATTGATTGTGTTACTTTTACAAAAACTTGTTTGGATTAAATGTCACTTTTATATAATTGCTTAATTTTATAGTATTGTTATCTTATCATGCGATCTATGTGTTTTTATATAAAATTTAGTTATCCCGCAGGAAACGCAGGCGCTACCTAGTTAGAGTAAATTTTATGATAAAAGTATTTTGAACAATTGTTTTTGAGATACACATATTTTGTCATGTGAAGGAGAGGCTTATTAGGCCCTATTGAAGAGCAATACAGAATTATGAGTGTTGAACAGACCCTATGGATGAGGTTGCAATAAGCTTGAAGCCCTACATGATTATTGATGTGTAGATATATTTCTTTTGTTATTCATCTAGACATGGTGTATAACTAGGAGCATAGAAAAATAATATATCTAGAAAAACTAAAAGTGAACTATAATTTGGAACGGATGGAGTACTATTCATATTTAATTAGGTCAGATTATCTTCTTTTAAGTTTTTTTTTGCATTTTGGTTATTATGTGTTGGATTTCGTTAGCACGGGCATTATACAGTATAAATAAGTAGAAGAGAATTGACCAGGTTTATAAAGAAAAACCGGCCCAAAAACCAAACCCACACCAATACAATAGATGCCGGCGACAACCTAAGAAAGATAAAGTCGGAGCTCTCCGGAGGTGTAAGTCGGTCATCGTTGCCCGAAGCACAAGCAAAGCAAGCGCAACTCCGACTTCTTACCATGGCCTCCTCTCCAAATCCTAGTCGAGTCAAAACAGCGACACCTTCGGGAAGGTTACAACATTTGAAGTGCCACCGTCACTTCCAACACGGATCAGGTTCTCACCCATGGAAAACACTAGGGGCGTGAACGCCCCATCAGAGAAACGGTGCCGCGGCGTCGCTGTCACCCGGGCTTTCACCCCAAGATAACCCGACTAGTTGTCGGCCCGCATTCCGGATCTCTGCATGTCACCACCATCGTCATTATTGCCACTGCCCACCAAAACCTCGCCAAACGGGGCACGCGTTACCGCATATCGCTACCGCGAGTTTGCGTCGCCCACCCCTAATCGGCAAGATGGCATGCCAAAGAAACGGCATTCGCCTCGCGCTCAGCGTCTGGCCCACCCGCCGCACGCCAATGCCAATGCCTTCCACGTTGACCACGACCACGATGAGCAAATCGGGTCTTGATCATGGCTCTTTGCCACAACTAAGGGCATTAATTAGGAGGAGGGGCGACAAGTAGAAGAGCGCCCTCAACACCTACACGGGCAGAGCCACCACAACATCGCGCCATAGCCCGCCACCACCACTGCGCCGCCGCCTGCCACCGTGTTCATGGCGGTGCGGCCAGATCCGCCACCCGGCGCGATGGGCTTCGGCCTAGGGGACCTTGCCATCGACAAGAACAAGATCTTTGCATTGAAGAAGAGGACACTGCCCGTGGCGCCACCCCCACCCCCAAAGGGCTGCGGATCCTACCACGAGGACCAGGATCTAGTGCCCCGACCCAGAACGCCGCCATGCCATGCCCGACCACGAGCACCGCTTCCGACCGGGAGCCATCGGATCCGACCGCCCGAGAAGTACCCATCCGTCCGCCCGCCACCGGGGAAGCAAAGGTCGCGTGGCATCGTTTGCGAGGACGCAGGAGACGACGAAGGGCGGAGAGTCCGCCGCCGTCACCCCATACACCGCGTGGGCCCCTAGCCGGCGTATCGCGGTCGCGGGCGGTCGACGACCAGCGAGAAGCCCACATGGCTGGGTAAGGCCGCACTCCACGCCGGCCCTAGCGGCACCTTCGCCATCAATCCACGAAGAGAGGGTGTGGCTCCGCCCACCGCCCGAAGAGCGGCGGCTGCTCCTAAGAGCGGCGCGACGGGGAGAGGGAGGGGAAGGGAGAGGGCGCGGTGGCTAGGGTTCGCCACCCGTGTGGTGGGGCGGCGTGGGCGCTCCCTCTCGTAATGCTAGACTTCACCAACATCGCTATATATGTTTTCTTAGCATGTAACGCCTGGAGAGTTAGTGCTTGAAGTGTTAACGATTTCATAGCATGTCTCTGTGATAGAAGAATCGCTGCAAAACCATCCCTATATCAAATCATGAGGACACACTCAAATAACACACTTAGGCCTTGTTTGGATGTAAGTATATTCACCTTAATCTACATGTGAGTGGAACTTAATTTAATTACTCTACAATCCACTACAACACATGTGAATACACTTGCAGCCAAACAAAGCCTTAGTTTTTTAAAAAAATATCAAACCTCACATAGAGCCGCAGCTATTGTTTACCTAGACCTTTCGACTATTTCGATATTCAGAATTTTCGGACCATTCCTAAATTTTTGATTTTTTTAAAAAAATCTGCTAAACTTTGGTAGAAACTTCAACAAGAGATACGGTTCAGTGAAATTTCAGTGAAAAATTCACCAAAATCTTGAACATGGTTTACCATATATACTTTTTTTTTGAAAGCATGTCTTTGAGTGTATGACATAAGATAGAATTATCCAACTTGGAGAATGGAGCATGGTGGACAATAATGGTGATGATCATAGTGACATGCCAATTGTGCTCCAACAAGAAAAACAAGGAAAAAGGAAAAATAAAATGGGCTCAAGGCAAAGGTATATCCATAGGATCATTTTTATTTTGCACTCAAGACATCTAAGCGGATGTGAGTGATTCAGGTTTTGATAAATCGTACTATAAAAAGAAAGAAAATCATAATCGCTTTACTCACCTAATGCCACTAATTTGAATTTTGAATTGCATATGTATTTAGGTTAGTGACGTGGTGACTTGA
The DNA here is from genome assembly GCA_015847255.1 of Hyparrhenia diplandra. NCBI lineage: Eukaryota > Viridiplantae > Streptophyta > Magnoliopsida > Poales > Poaceae > Hyparrhenia > Hyparrhenia diplandra. The sequence continues at coordinate 4,814 of JADLZK010009055.1, forward strand.
TGAGAATCTCCTTTGAAAAGGACTTAGAAGTGCTATCAGCTATCAAATATGGTCTTAAGGATTGACATATTTTTGATATGATAACACATTTATTTAGATTCGCGATTTATTGAAAATGTGAAAAAGAAAAAAAAAATGAAATACGGCTTGCAATATATATACATGTGTATGTATATGTGTATACATATATACACTTGCAAGGCTCACGTACTCAACTTTGATAGCTAGCTAGCTTGCTTGTTGCTCGGCTGTTGGACAGGTTTTCAAATTAATATGAGTGACGTGCTCTAAGCTCACGTGGGCTGGCTGTGGGCATTGGAAGTGGAGGCGGCCCGGTCGCTTGGGCTGCTGCCCTGCTTGCTGGGCGCTCCTGGCCATGAGCCGCGCGTGCGCTTGGGCCCAAGGCGAGCTGGCCTGGTGCCGCTGCTAGCTGGCTGCTAGCGCTGTTGCCTTGGAGTGCTTGGCCCAGGAGCACGACGCCAACGCTGCTGGTTTGACTGGTCCGTTTTGACGCTGGCTCGGCCGGCCGTGCTTCGACTCCAGACCAGAATCAAATCTCGCCGCTGCCTGCTCTTTTCAGAGAGAAGTGAGCCGCCGGCGTGAGCCGCCGCCGGCTGCTCATCTGCCCGTTGGGGCTCTGCTGTTGGGAGGCTTCTAGCCGTTGAGTGTGTTGCCAGGGAGAGTATAAAAGTGAGCTGCTCTTCTCCGTTTCTCTCTTAGCATTCCGAAAATACACAGAGTTTTTCCTCTCTTGCTTCTTTGCAAACCCTAAGTGAGAGCTCCATTCCTCTTCTCTCTCGATCTGTAGATTTGAGCTAAAATCTTTTGAGAGAGCTTGTGCTAGAGCGTGATTTCAGAGCTCCAAGAGGATTGTCTCCCTCTCCTCTCAGATTCATTGGTGGATTGGTGTTCTTGGAGAGGATTTGAGGGAAACCCTAATGCATTGCATATTGTGATTCAATTTCGTCACACTAGGTGGTGATTGCAATTGTAGTAATCTTATTACTCTTGATGATTGCCATCACCTAGGCGGTTGGAGTTGAATTGATTGGTGAGGGGGGATTTGGTAATTGTGTCCGCCCCCAATCAAGGTGATATTGTGAGAGGTTCTTGAGCTTCACCGGTGGAGCATAGAATTGCTACTTAAGTGGATTGCTTGTGGATTGAGGATCCCCTCTTGTGAGTGATTCGTTTCGAGCTCCCTCGAGAGGGCTTTGACACCGGCCATTTAGCTTGCGAATCATCAAGTGGGTGTATCGCCACGGGGGGACTAGTATGCCGGCAAGCACGTGAACCTCGGGGAAAAATCATCGTGTCAATTGTGATTTGTTCGTTGGAGATTTCTTATTGACAACGGTGATTCGCTTCATACCTCTACTCTATCTTGGCGGTATATCAACCCTCTCTACTCTTGTATTTACTTTGTTTACCTAGAGTAGTATTAGTTGTTGATACACTCTACAGTACCGAGCATGCTCTGGGAGAATGCTTTTTTTTTTTTTTGTGTGTTTTCTAAAACACCTCATTGCCAGGTAAACCAACGGGAGTGTTTGAGTTGACTCATCACTTTGCCACTTTGGTTCTATCGGTTCAAAATCCGGCAAAGTGAATGGGGGTTTAGAACCGGCAGTGATATAGAAATCTGTAGTAGTGAAACGAGTTCCACCATATCCCTTATCAATCCCCCTTATCCCTATTTTTTCTCGTACCCTCAAAAAAGAAAGGGGAAGGAGTAAAGACTTTTCCTCAACCCCTTTTTGGTTTGCTCAATCGCTATTTTGTGCCACACCGCTCGCCGACCAAGTATATGTACTAAAGCTTGTCTTAACTCTATTTCAGCATTTTCTTTTTGTTGCAAATAGAAGTGTAATCTGCAGCGGAGTTGGTCGATTTGGGAGATATTTGGCTTCGAAGAAGATCTGGCCGGATGGTTGTGGGCTAGATGAGACGAAGAAGTGGAGCAGGCCAAGTTTTTGTTTTTTTTTTGTTTTGTTTTTGTGAACAGGGCTGGGTCACTCGATCAACCAAGGAGGCAAGTTACTAATTGCGCAATGGCAAAAGGTCATTGATTGGGGCTCCCACCGATTCAAATACTGTGTGCAACACATTATTTTGGATTTATTTTAGGATTTTTTGGCGCTATACATTTGGTGGTAGGTGACATCCCCGTCAATAGCGAGGGCGCTGTGGTGACTTTGTAAACTTCAATACTTGCATGCTCATAAGGGGTAGGGTTTGCGTACATGTGTTTATAAGGGTGATGCGTGCGTGTTGAGCGTCTACGTTGTGCTAGCGTAATTAAAAAACAATTGTGTAGTTGTGCACGTGCAGAACTAAAGGGGGCAGCAACAACAATGTCTTCTACTCCCTCGGTCCACAAATAAGTACACATTTTGACTTTTCTGCTTCTAATTTGACCATTCGTCTTATTTAAAAAATAATTATTTATTTTGTTATGGTTTATTCAATCATTTGAGATATTTTCATAATAATTTAACCGAACTGTGGGAAAAACAGATTTTCAATATCTAAGTTTTCTCCTATCTATGTATCTGGCAAAATTATGATATCTGGAAATATTTGGTTGTACTTAGTATCTAAACCAAATTTAACCAAATCTGATTGTACTTAGGTACAAATCTGATTGTACTTGGACCCATGGTTGCAGCAAAATCCATTTAATTGACTTGTTGCTATGTGCTAATTTTCTGTTTGTAACATTTACTGGTGGATTTGATTGAAATATTGTTTGCCTTTTTAGTTTGTGTATATTTTTAAAAGCATCAATATTAAGATTGAGAACAAGCATCTGTGCTAATCTAAATTAATAATTATTCCCCTACAATGCAAAGAAATTTGATTTTGAGTTTTGCTCACAAGTACCATCTTGGTCTCTAGAAGCCCCGAGCAGAACCCAGGAAAGTTGAATAAAGTAGCTTTGTTCTCGAAAGATAGTCTACCGTTGGGTTGAAGCATGTTTGGGATATTGAATATTTTCTTTGTAGTTTAGGAGCCACAAATCTTTGTTCTCTCTGGCCATACCCATACTTATTTGCAACCATTGCACAATTTTTCTAGAAAAACTGAAATTTCGTATGGTGTCGGTTTGTTTCTTTTTGTAACACTAGTACCAAAACACTTTTTGCGTGCCGGGCAAAAATACATTTTGTGTGGCGGGCAAGTGTGCCCGTCACTAAGTAAAAGGTCACTAAAAAGAACCAGACATACACGTGGCGGAGCCTCGTGCCCGCCACGAAAAATCTTACCCGTGGCGGGCACATTAGGGTGCCCGCCACGGCCCATATTTCGAAAAAATAATAAAAAAGAAGAAACCCACACAGGCCGCCGAGCCATCCACGGGCCCGTCGGAGGGCCCATCTAGGCTGCCAGCGCCTGGGTTTTTTCGGCGGTTTTCACCGCGCACGCCGCTGCCGACGGATCTCGCCGCTAAAAGATTCGCCGGCGTGGGCGAATCCGGCGGCGGTGCAACATTTTCAAAGCGTTCGTTTGCGTATAAAAATTTGAATTGAAGTTTAGCGGCCGCCGCAGCGTTTCGCCCGGCGGCGGATCCGCCGCGAATTCAAAACCAAAACCGGCCGTGCTTCGCCGTCGATCCGGATCGGGCCACAACCGTTGCCGATCCGTCGGCGTCTCGGCGCGCGAGCCTGTCGAATCCACCGCCTCCGACGGCGGATCCGTCATCACGCGGCCCGGCCGGATGGATGGCGCCGCTTGGATCCGTCGGGGCGCAGCCGGCCGGCGCGCTGAGCCTCCTCGCCCGCGGCGCCGGGTCCGCCACGCCGATCCCAGCGCCGGCGCCATGCGCACCTGTCCGCCGTGCGGAGCGCCAGCGCCGAGCGCCGCCGTGCGGGGCTCCGCCCCGACGCGGCCGTGGCGGCCGCAAACGCCGTGGGGCAGTGGGAAGGGAGAGGAGCGCGTGGAGCGATTTGGGGGCTCGAGTGTGAGGGGATAGAGAGAAAGTGTGGCTGCTCTCACGGAACGCGAGAGAGAGAGAAAGTGAGATGGGAATGAGTGAATCGAGCACCCAAACCCTAACTTTCTATTATATATTGCCGGGCGCGCATTGGGCTCCCCGGGCTTTTGGGCCTGATTTTTACGTGACGGTCCATTTGGGATGCCCGCCACGGATAATTTATTTTGCGTGGCGGACACCTTAACACGCCCGCCACAAAGAAAATAACTCCATTTTTGCGTGGCGGGCGTGTTAAGGTGCCCGCCACTAAAAATAAATTATCCGTGACGGGTAAAAATGCCCGTCAAAAAAAAGCTGGACGATGGCGTAGTATTTTCCGTGACGGGCAAAAAAAAGTGCCCGTCACGGAAAAGATTTTGCAAGTGCTTTCCAAAAATCATTTCGTTACTAGTGTAATAACAAACCATAACTAGCTGCAGCCCCTCGTGAAAAAAAAAAAACTTGACCCGCGGGGAGATCTCGAGGCATTGTGTTTAAGAAGAAGATCTTCTCACGCGGGTCGAGAAAACCCTCGAACCTTTGTCCCACCCATACATAGCGGCACCACGCAGCTCACGTGAGACGGGGGCTGGCCATAGGCACGTACTTTGGCATGGGACGAGCGAGGGATCTAGCAGGTCCGGCAAAAGTACCCACAAGAGCTCGAGGATAAATATATATAAATTCCCACGCCGTGGCGCTCAGTGGGGTTCAAACCCAAGACCTCGGCGGGGGTGCCAACCAAATGTCCTGACCAACTGGTCCGTGAACATGGTGGCGTTGCAGCCCATGTGATAATCTATGACTTTATGTTTGTATTGTTGCTTAGATTTTTTACCGACAACATTGCACTTTTGTTAAATGTAGTCTAAGCAAGTTGATTAGGTTCAGAGTTGGACCCAACGGTTTACCGACAACATTGTCAGAAAGATACATTACTGTGCATTACAATTCCAGTCATCTAAGGCCAGTCTCAATGGAGAGTTTCACCTCCCGGTTTCCAAGATGTGAAACTTTGACATGAAATAGACGTCTCCCACAATGCACAGTTTAATTACACAATTTCATAGGCTCAAGGGTCCCACAACCTCTCTCTCATTGCATGGTTTAATTGCATACTTACATGGTGAAACTCTATTTGTGTCTCAATGGAGGTTTCACACGTTTCCAATGCATGTGAAACAATGCCCAAAGGTTTCACCATGGTGAAACTCTTTCCTTCTCTCTCCTAGGAGTTTCATGCAAAAAGTGACATTTTGTTGATGTGACGCTGCATTTAATGTGCATGAAACACTCATGAAACTCCCATTAAGACTGGCCTAAGTTTTTTTATAGAAGTTTTTGTGGCTCTACACTTCCCTTGCAAGTTGCAAGATGCCAATGTGCATTACCTGATTGGATTGTGATGTTTTTAGTTGAATTTATGAACACTCTAGTAATAGCACCTTCTGGAACTTGAGGCTACTTTGGAAACTGGTTTTGGAAACAGACAGACTATAGTGCGAAATATGGGGTGGCCGGTTCTGTCCGCGGCGTACTAGTACTCCCTTTCTGTCAATACGCAGCGGCAGCGTGCTCTGCTCTCCCTTCCAGTTGCCAAATTTAATTGATTTGAGCCATACTTCAGGCTGCGACGACGGGCTGGCCGCCGGCGGAGGGCAGCGAGAGAGCCGGCGGCGGTGCTGTAGAGCGGCGGACGGACGCTCCGCCCGAGCTCGAGATCGTGCCACAGGACAGGACAGGTGTGCAGACTGCTCGACTTGCCTGACGGACGGTAGCAGCCTGCACAGAAGTCAACGCCTTCCTCAGTTCCTCTCCGGTGAGTGAGGGCGACCTCATGTTCTTGTTCTTGCTCTGTTCACGCTAAAGCTATTTGAATATCATCAGTTCATCGCGTCACAATTTCCTACCGATCGATCCTGTCTTTCAGCGCGGCTACCATACCATTTTCCTCAACCACAGTTATGGCGGCGGCGGCGCAGGTTCCTTGTGAATCTAGCAAGAGTGACGACTCCAGAATCCAAGCCTCATCAGCTGAAGAAACCCCACCTGAAACCAACTACAGCGATCTTATATCCACGTTGCCTGTGAGAAGAGGAGGGTGGGTGATGCCACTGGTTCTATACCAGAACTACTGGCTGAATCCAGCTAGGCTCAAGCACATCATCCCCGTGAGAGAACACTACAAGCCTCGAAGCGACGACATCATCCTCGCCACCTTCCCGAAATCTGGAACCACTTGGTTGAAAGCCCTCGCTTTCGCCATCACCCACCCGAAGCCGCCGCACTTCCGCCGACGACGACCACCCTCCTCTGCTGGAGCTACACCCTCAAGAACTCGTGGCACACCTCGAGACACCCAATCCAGCGGCGAAGGACCTGGCCGCGATCGAGAAGCTGCCCTCCCCAAGGCTTCTTGCTACGCATCTCCCCTTTCCTGCTCCCTCCAGCCGTTTCCACCTGTGGCTGCCGCGTCGTGTACCTCTGCCGGCAGCCCAAGGATGTGTGCATCTCGCTGTGGCACTTTGGGAACGGTATCACAAGGTGCCCCGTGCAGCTTGACGCCTCGGTGAGCACGTTCTGTGAGGGAATCTCGCCATTCGGGCCCTTTTGGGAGCACTATCTCGAGTACTGGAATGAGAGCTTGGCGAGGCCTCAGCAGATACTCTTCTTGAGGTACGAAGACATCGTTTCAGACCCAGTGAGAATCGTGGAAACGCTTGCCGGCTTCTTTGCTGTCCCGTTCACTGATGAGGAGAAGAGGGTAGGGGTCCCTGAGGAGGTGGTCAGGCTGTGCAGCTTTGAAGTGCTCAGTGGCATGGAAACCAATCGATCTGGAGATATGGCTCGTGGAGACAACTTGATTATTGGGAAGTCTATGTTCTTCAGGAAAGGCAAGGTAGGGGACTGGAAGAACCACATGAGCAAAGAGATGAGTGACAAGGTTGATGACGTCTTAAAAGACAAGCTTAAGGGATCCGGTCTCGAATTTTAGCAAGTTTGATCATGATTGTCCAGTCCAGATCTCTCATTTCTGTGTGTGATGCTGTTGTCCAGATCCAGAATAATCAAGCATTCAGCCCTGTGTAGTAGTATTTATAGTAAGATCTTTCTGTTCAAAATAAATTATGGCCGTGTATCAAATGATTTATTTATATTTATTATCTGCACCTGCAGTCTTTGCACATGTTTGGTTGGACTTTAGCTCCAACTTTACAAAGCTATTTCATCTACTCTTAACAAACAAGTTCTAATGAAGCAACTTCTCCCTTAAAGTTATTTTCAACTCCTCTCACAGATAGAGAGAAGTAGTTTATCGAATGGTTTTGGAAAAAGTCTAAATCACACCCTCAACTAACCCTCAACCTATGAAATGAAACATTTCACCACTGGAATTTTTTAAAACCGGTCAAACTACTCTCTAAAGTAGTTTTCAAAATCATAGTAAATCACAAAAAAATCACAGAATGAAAAATACAATTGTGTTGGACTCCAAATGAGTGGATCTAAGCTCATTGGAGTTCAACACAATTGAATTTTTCTATTTTATGATTTTTTTTTGTGATTTACTATGCTTTTTCAAAATTGTTTTAGGGAGTAATTTAACCGGTTTTTGGAAAGTTCAGGGCTTATATAAACCATTTAATAGATTGGGGTTATGTAGCCCACCCCCTAGGTGGGGGTGTGATATATACTTTTTCCAAACGTTTTTGGAAACAACTTTAGGTCTTTAGCTTCCGTAGTGGAGCTGCGTTATGTTACCGAAGCTGGAAAAGGCTTCTTCACTATTAAAACGGAGCATGTATCAAACATGGCCTATATATTTACGTTTGGTCTCTCTCACGGTATAGATTACTACTCTCTCCGTTCCAAATTATAAGTCGTCTTGACTTCTTTTTTTTTAAAAAATTATACATTTTGTTATGTGTCTAGATACACAAAGTTTATGTTGGTCATTTTTTTCATTTGACAAAGCGTTAATAATGTTGTTCACAAATCCTACGTATTTCCTAAGAATAGAAGGGAGATTATTAAAATTTGTGAACAATTTTACTACCACTATGTCGGATGAAGAAATAACAAAAGATAAACTTTGTTTATCTTTATAAGTTATGAATCTTTGTAGGAGAAAACTTTTTTGATTTGAAATTATCTTATCATGCAAAGCTATGTCTCGAATTTCAAAATTTTAAAATTCAAAATTTTCAAATGGCCTCAGATGGAGAAATTTTCTAAATGAAAATTATAAATTTTGAAAAGTTATGAATCTTTGTAGTTGACAACTTTTTTGATTTAAATTCATCTTATTATGCAAAACTACATCTAAATATCTTAAGTTTGAAATTCAGGTTTTTAAAAATGACCTCGAATGGAGAAACTTCCTAAATAAAGATTGTAGATCCCGAAAAGTTATGAATCTTCGTTTAGTGCTTGAAACAAATAATTTTCTATCGGTTTAGTACAATATTTGGGGAACCGAAACAGAATATTGACACATGTGATGGTGTAGGGTTGTGATAGAGCTATAGGTGTGCGTGATGGAGGTTGCGGGTTCGAAGCCCCACGGATGTAAAGTTTACAAAAACCATGAAAAACGACAAAGGCTAGGGGTGGTGGGTGGCTGTTTAGTGGGGCCCTTCGGGATTAATAAATTTATTTACCATTTTTTTGGGTTTTTCGTCATTTCTTTTCGAGCATTTTTTTTTTTTTTTGCCGAAAGTGTTTTCCGGCACTCGACAAAGTACACTTGGCAAAGGCTTTGCCGAAAGTGTATAAGGGTCTGGGTCCGATAGTGCTTGAAACCTAAATTTTGATACTCATGAATTGGAGTTTAGATGCACGGGTTATTTACTAGTAGTTCTTAATTTTTGCATTTAGCTTTATTGTTAGTTGTACACACGTACCTTATTTTAAATTTAAACTGGCCATCTATTTAATATATGAGCCTCTTCATTAATCCATGTCGTAGTTCATTAAATTCAATAGTGCATATTGTTTTAAAGAAAATCAATGCATATTGTTTAAAAGAAAATCAATAGTGCATATTGTTTAAAAAGAAAATCAATAGTGCATACTCTTTTTTTTTTTTTGTTGATCTCGTAATAAGTCATCCAGTGTTGGCTTCATCACTACCGTAAGGGCAACCGATGGCATAATGATGATAATTTCAATCTTTATTAATTACCCTACCAACTAAGCAAATTAGGCGGCGTAACCGATCTTGCACTTGTTTGTTGATGTGTAACTTCAGTTGGTCTTTGGTGTAATAGTAGGCATAACCGATGGTGTAAGCGATGCGGTCGGCGTTACCGATGCATGTACTAGGGTTACGTATTGGATGTCCTCATCAAGATTGCCCCATGTGTTGCTCAAAAAAAAAAGATTGCCCCATGTAAACCAATGTAAACCCTATGAGCTGTAAATTAATTAAGGACCGTACGTGTGTGTACTCACTCTCTGTTATTTTCGGTCCAGTGATAGTGTGATATGATATAAGCTAGTGTTGCTTGTCCAGATAGCCTAGCTATATAATTTTTGACCAAAGCCTAGCTATATAATTGACTTTGCATTCTTTAATTAGCTCAGCTCCTATTATTGGTCGATTTCATTTTCAACAATCTTTGATTAACACAAACAATCTTTGACCAAAAATCGTTTTTCTACAAGTGATTTATATTTATTATCGGCACCTGCAGTCTTTACACACATGTTTGGTTGGCCTTTTGCTCCACCTTTGAAAAAAGACTTCAGTGTCTTTTTAATTTTATTTTTGTTCCTCTTCGTGGAGTCCTATCTGTCTTTTCAGTGCAGTGATTAGTTAATGTTTTCTAATTGCTTGAACTTTCCGTGTAACAAGGACGGAAAGAGAGGCGAATTGGCTTGTAGTCCAATGGTAGGACGGTCCGGTGGGACGCTACTCCACCGAGGGTTCAAATCTCGGTGCTCGCACCTTTTCTTGGGATTTTCCCGTGATTTACCGGCGTTGTGCATTAAGTGGTAGCGACGTTCCGTCGACGGCGAGGTGTGGTGACTTCGAGAATCTCCGGATCTGCCGGCCGCTGCCGATCTTTCGGAGGAGATGCTCATAGGGGTAGGGTTTGCGACGTGTGTTCATAGGGATGAGTGTGCGCAAGCGTGTGAGTTAATCTGCGTTATCTTTGTGTAATTCAAAAAAAAAAAAAAAGGACGGAAAGAGAAAAAAAAAACAAAAGCTAGATGCACAGAGAGGATTATGCACATTTTGATTGGTAATTACTAAAAATATTTTATGCGCTTGGCACAAAAATTGCAATACACCTTATGAAAAGGACAATAAAAGAAGCATAGAACCACGGAACATGATTGGATGCGCTCGGCGTAACTGATCTTGCACTTGTTTTTTGATGTGTAACTTGAGTTGGTCTTGGTGTGGAAACCGAACGCCCTCGGTTAGGCGATCCCCCTCTCCTTCCCGAGCCCCCAGCGAGGCGACTCGGGGGTCGCTCCACCCAGCTCCCCCTAGTGTCCGGGACTCCTCGCCGTGTGGAGATGCCACGGGCGGTGGCCCGGTTGGCTCGTCGGCAATGATGGCGGACGGATCTAGCGCCCTCCGTCCAGGGATCTCGCGGTGCTTGGTGCCCAACTCCCCACTCGCCGTCCAGGGATTCCCCTCCCGGCGTCGGTGGCAAGCTAACGACGGCGTTGCGTGTGGGCGGCGGCCTGGTCCCCCTGTCGGTGGGCCCACACCCCGCTTAGTCTTCGCTTGCCGGATCCCCGCCTAGCACGAGATCTGGAGGTTGGTGGGCTGCCCGTCTTGGCGGCCTTGGCGTCGTGTTGGGGGCCGGGCGTCCACGGTAGGGGTCGGGCACCGGTGGCGTGGCGATGCAACGCCATCTCGCAATGCGTGGTGTGGGTGGCTCCCGGGCGGTGCGTCGCCGACGCCGTGCGGGCGTGGATGGCGGCGTCTCGCTCGCCTTTGCATGACTTGGATGCGTGGAACTCCGGCGAAAGCTTAGCCCAACATGGTCGGGCGGACGATGGCGGCGGCTTTTGGCGCCGCAACCTCCTTGAAGGCGTCGTCTTTGAGTCTCACGCTCTTGTCTCGACTTCTCGCCCGCTGCTCCTCCACCTTGGTCGCTACGGTCGTCTTGTTGTTCCTATTCGCGCTTCATGCTTCTTCTCACCGGGTTTCTAGCTAGTGGTTGTTGTAGCCGTAGTCGGGGATGTTTCCGTCGGATGCTTTGCCGTCGAGGTGTTCTACGCCGCCATTGCTTGGGCGGATGTTTTCTTGCTGTTTATCTTTCACGAGCTTGCGCTTTCCGTTCGCGCTGCGTGCTGCCGAGGTCGTGGTCGTATGAGCCTGCGTTTCGGGTGCGAGTGCTACCGAGGTCGATGGTCGTGATGAGCCTGCGTTTCCGAGCGCGTGTGACACCGAGGTCGTGGTCGATCTACGGTGGATGCTTTGCCGCCCGGCGGTCGCTCTTTCGGGTAGATGCTTTTGCGCCGAGGTCGTAAATGCGGATGGATGCTTTGCCGTTTGAGGTCTAGCGGATGCTTTGCTTCTATTGTCGCCTATGGCTCCGACAATGCTAGCTACCCGGGTGTTGAGCTTTTGGTTGTAATAAGTTCGCCTATCGGGGTTGTTAGTTGGAGGGTCCGCCCCACGGATTTCCCACGTTTTTGTTGTTTGTTTGTGTCTGTGTGATTTGGCAGCTGTGGATTACTTACTAATCATATGCAATTTCCTACTTCTCTTAATCAATACATGCTAACGCACGCTTTGAAGAAAAAAGATGGTCTTGGTGTAATCGTAGGCATAACCAATGGTGTAAGCGATGCAGTCGGCGTTACCGATGCATCATGCACTAGGGTTACGTGTATGACTTGAATGTCCTCATCAAGATCGCCCCATGTAAACCCTATGAGCTGTAAATTAAGGACCGTGTGTGTACTCGGTCTCTGTTATTTTCGGTCCAGTCATAGTGTGATGCGATATAAGCTAGTGTTGCTTGTCCAGATAATTGACTTTGCACTCTTTAATTAGCTCAGCTCCTATTATTGATCGATTTCATTTTCAACAATCTTTCATAACACAAACAATATACAGTTTTGTGCGTGTGTGGGATGCAAATGAAGAGGGTGCGTGACCTTCCGTTCGCTGCTGGGAGTGGTTAGTGAGGTTATTATAATATGCATCCTGATGTCAACCCGAGTGAATTATCATGTATGCAGTGGCTGGGCTCTGAATGGTCAAGGCTCGTGCGTCTCCATATATATAGTTGTTTTGCATGTTTCCCGGTTGTTGATGTAAAACAAGAGAAAGCAACAGAAGCAAATCTACAGATTTCTTTTCGTGTCCCCGTCCGGCTCGGTCGCCCGGCTCGGGCGAGCCCGGCGGCGACTGAGTCAGCGCCCCAGCGCCTCCTCCCTCCCCTTCCCTCCCCCCGTGCGCGGGGGCCGGCCGGAAGCCCGGGGCGGGCCTCTAGGGAAGGCGGCGGGCGGGCGCTCCCTGCTCGTCGGCGCGGTTTTCCCTGGGCGGAGGAGCCGCGCATGGTGGCCCGGCCGGCCATGGTGGCAGTGGCATCGGACTGCAGCTCCGGTACCCCGGAGGCGGATCCGGCCCTTCCTTGGCCGGATCTCGGCGGGCGGCAGCTGCAGCGGCCAGGGCGGTGGTGGTCTCCATGGCGACGGCGCGGTTGTCGGGTGCAGCGCTTCGCGACTCGCAGCGCGGATGCGGCCTCAGCGGGGGCGGCGGCGGTGGCGGGCTTTCTCAGCCGTTACCGCGAGCGACGACGGCGGCGACCGCCCGCCCGGCGAACTTGCGGCGAAGCTCGGGCGGCGGCATGGTGCGCTGCGGGCGGGGCGCGGGGGCATCGTATGTAGCGTTCTTGTATGGCGCCGGGTGAGGCGCGGCGCCGACAGACGACGCCATGGTGGCGTGGTGGTGTCTTGGCGAAAGCGGCGGCGACACGGCGACGGATGAGCAAGGCTTCGGCGGCAGCGGGTGTGTGGTATGCGACGGCGGCATTCCTCGGCTGGGACGACCGTGGTAGTGGTGCCGCTGTTGTGTTGAGCGATGTCTGGCCGATTCGACGCCCGAGGGCGAAAGCCTTGCAGCATTCTTTACGGTCGAATGGCGGCGGCGTCCCTCGACGTCGCTTTCCCTCGATGAGGGTGCCATTTTGGAGCTTCAACCCCGTTGTACATGGTCTCGGGTGAAAACCCCCGTTCGGCTTTGGGACGGCGACGGCGGCGCTTATTAGCGTCGCGACCTCCTTGGAGGCGTCGTCTTTAGAGGCCTGCTTGACCGGTGGCATGGCGATCTATCTTAGGGTTGTTTTGGCCGGCGGAGACACTTCCGTCGTAGGGCATGCGACCGGGGTTGCCTACCTCACGCCAAGACATCTTTTCTTATTGGTGGCCAAGGGTCGTCACTTGGTGGTTGTTCGACTACTTGTGCGATCTGGGCGCTCGGTGTTGCTTGGCGCGCGGTGCGCGGTCGGGGCAACGCGTCGAAGACGACGGCGCTTGTGGCAACGGCAACGGATGATGGCTCGGTTCGCAGCGGATCACGGCGGGTTTGTTCAGCATGGCCGGACCCACTCGGTCGCGGTACAACGTCCGGATGACGGCGCAGCGACAACCTTGGTATGCTGGTTCGATGGCGGTGGTTCGCGGCGTGGGGGAAAGCAACGTGTTGATTTCGAACCACGGTGGTGGTTTGGCGGCTTGGTAAAGCAACTTGGGGGTGGGGCATCTCATCTTGCTACCTTGGCGGCAATACAAGAAAACGAGTCCAAAGTGTGGAGCCGTGTGGCGGGTTGAGGTCCCCGCACAGAGTGGTGTCCAACGGCGGATGTGGCGAGGCCCCCCCGCGTTCGGTTTGTTTGGGCTCGGTGTTTTTCACCCCGTCGGTGGTTTGATTTGGTGCAACAGCACTGCGGCGAAGGGTCCCTGCACGGGCGGCGACCTTCTTGGTGTGGTGGTGTTCGCCCCTATGTTCCTCTATCGTATTTGGATCGCCTCAGAGGTTTTCGATGAGTGCAAGAGTGCGTTGGAGGGTGGATGTTGCGGTTGTGCTTCGCCTCCCTCGGCCGTCGTTTGTGTGTAGTAGTGTTTCGGCCGTGTTGATGTCCCAATCGAACCGGTCGCTGAGTATAGTTGAGCGGTAACCCGTGTTGATGTCCCAATCCAACGGGCGAATTTTTTTTTTTTTTTTTGTGTTTTTGTGCCTGTTTTTGGCCATTTTGTACTTCGCCTTCTTGGCTCATCCTCCTTTTTTAATATAGCGGGCAGCTCTCCTGCGGTTCGTTCAAAAAAAAAAAACAGAAGCAAATCTAGACGATGACAAAAAAAACAAATTAAGAGCCTTCGTCACAGGGAGGGAACCATCGCATCTAGTGGAGAAAAGATTAATACACTGCCACATAAAAAGGATTTGTAAGAATGCCTCATTTTTTTAGTAGGAGCGGTTCTATCACCGCAGTAGCCCCTACGTGGTTGTTTCGACACACACCGCAAAGCCGCCCATATAAATTGTAGGGGCATAGGGCGGTTTTTGTTACGAGCCGCCCTACAAATGGATGTCTCTTTGTAGGGCGGCTCAAAATAGAACCGCCCATACTAATCTGATTTGTAGAGCCACTCTATATTGAAGCGCCCTAAAAAAAGACGTGATATTAAAATGAGACACTAAAAATTAAACTTTTTTAAATGGCCTTGGATGGAAAAATGACCTAAAAAAAAAAATATTGATTTTCTCAAGTTATGAATCTTTGTTGTTAACAACTTTTTTTCATTTGACTTTATTTGATGCCTCCAAAAGTAGCGTTTAAATGTCTAAAATTCAAAATTTGAATTTTTCGAACGACGTCAAATGGAAAACTTCCTAAATAAAAGTTGTAGATCTCAAAAAGTTATGAAACTTTGTAGTTGACATTTTTTTATTTGAAATCATCTTATCATGCAAAAACTACGTTCAAATCTCTCAAATTTGAAATTCAAATTTCATAAACGACCTCGGATGGAGAAACACCCGAATGAAAAAAAAAAATGTAGATCTTGAATAGTTTTAAAACTTTGTAGTTGATAAATTTTTTATTTGACTTCGTTTATGCTCTAATTTTTACTTGGATTTGTATAATATGTGGGGAGCGAAATGAGATATACACACAAGTGAGTGTATAGTGCGGTGGAGGGGGAGCATCCGCGAGCCCGGGGTCATGGGTTTTAACCCCACGGCTGCATAGCGTTACAATTTTACATGAAAAAAAATACGCGGTGGCGACTAGTGGGGCCTCCTCGATAAAAATAAACATTTTACTATTTTTTTTTAAAAATGTGGCGGTTCAATCACCAAGCGCCCTATAAATCCATTAGCGGGCGGCCGGAAAACCACCCCTATAGAGCCCGTGGGATCCGTAAGAACGCTAGGTTTGGGACGGCCGGGCAAAACCGCCCCTGCCAAAGAGGGTCACCGACCGCCACTCGTAGTCGTTGTGTGGCATAGTGATACAAATTAAAGATGTTATTTAGATCCAATGACAATTATAAAGGGACCACATCTAGTGTTGAAAACAATAAGGATCCGTCTGGGATTCCTTCATTTTGGAGGAATTAAAATCTACTTAATAACTTTCCAAAGTTCACATATATAAGCCCATCTCAAATTCATAGGGTGGGAAATGAAAATATATTCTATTAGATCACCATATGCTATGTTCTCTTGAACTTAATTAAAGTTATAAAATTATATAGCCTATGTTAAATATGTGTTGCGCCTAAACCATAATTTATTATGGTGAATTCGATTCCAAGGATCCAAATGGGGCTTAATATAAATTGAAGATACTATTTAGCTCCGATGACGATTATAAAGGGACCGCGTCTGGTGGAGAAAACATTAATACAAATGCTATTTAGATCCAATGGCAATTATAAAGGGAAAGATGGTGTTGAATGGGGTACACACGTGATAATAGAAAGAGAACGTTTCATGTGCACATCGCACTTATATGCAACAATGCACACTTCTAATCTCGGGCCACGAGGATGTAGATCCAAGGGGCATGAGGTGATAAAGGTGGGAGGAGGGATTTGCAAAATTGTGATTAGAGCAGGAGTTAAGTGTAAAATTACCTAACCATTGGATTTACATCTTGTGGCCCAGATTAGAAGTGCGCATGGTTGCATATAAGTCCGGTGTGCACATGATACGCTCTTAGAAAGAAAATACCCTTTATTATATATATGAGGTAATGAATTGTTAGCTTAGACTTAGATGATCTTGTGAGGTCACCTTAATGCTAACATATTCTCAATGGTCATGAATATGGTACCACTATTGTATCTATGATGATGTAGTGAATTGTTAGGTTACGACTTAGTCTTGTGAGGTCACCATAACGCTAATATATTATCAATGGGCTCAAATGGGTTATTTGTTGGTGGCATGTGTTTCACAATGGAGCTGCTTGAAATTTATCTACACACACGACCACACTACACTACCTCGGATCAGCACCTCTCACCGTCGGGTCCAAACCCCTTAAGCGCCAAAAAATGAACCGTGAGAACCAAATGTGGAGTTCAAATCACTGTCGGTGGTAGGTATGATTAGCGCAATTCATGCGGACATCCATGGAGTGTCGGTTGTAGCTTAGCAAGCGAAGGGAGGAGAAGTCATGGATGCAATGACGCACATAAGCATAACCGGGAGCTTGAGGTATCTTGTAAACACATAGCCGGATTTGGCATATGCAGTTGGTGTGGTGAGTCGGTACATGGAAGCTCAGGCAAGGAACATTGGCACTACTACACAAACGACTTCTCTTCTCGAGCCCAAAAACACGATTACCCCCCCGGTTCGAAATTGAATGGGGAATGAAGGTACTTTTATTCCGGTTCGAATCTCCAAAGGGAGTAAAAGGCCACGCGGAAAGCCACCCTCGCGTCCAGAACTTTATTCCCGGAATAAAGGTAGACCTTTACTTGCCGTTCTTCACCCAAACCGAATAAAGCTCTACTCCCGATTGGAAACTACAACCGGAGTAAAAGTTAAGATTTACTCCCCGGTTGGTGTTGCAAACCAGGAATAGAAGTTTTTTTGGGTATTTCTCGCTCACACCCTTCAATCTTTATTTTTTGTAGAAACCACCTCGACGATTTTTAATGTTCTCAATCCAACCTTAGCGTAATCAATGATTACGTTTTCAACTATGGAAATCATACTTGATTGGAAATCGTAGCTTCGAGCTACTTTTTGGATCCCTAGGTGGCTTCAAATCGAAAAGTCTTGAATACCACATTTGTTTAACTCTTCAAGATCTACACTCGTATATTGGATATTTTTGGATTTGATAGATTTTGAACCATTGAAATTTTGAATTTTCAAAAAAATTAAAGAATTTTCAGTTTTTCGAACCCTAAATGTTTTTAAAATAAAAAGTCACGAATACCAAAAATTCATAACTCATCGAGATCTACAAAGTTTATTTAGGTCATTTTTGCATTTGAGAAAGTGTTTGAAAAGTATAGTTGTAAATTGACGATTGTGTACGTAGTTTCATAAACTCTCTTAGATTCCCGATTTTATGACTAGTGTTTCCAAGTACTTTCTCAAACGCAAAAATGTCTTATATAAACATTGTATTCAAAAGTTTTTCAAACAAGGTCATTTCGTGCTCCATTTGACCAGGTTTGACCAAGTCAAAATTTTGAATTCTTAAGTGAAGACAGCTTCAAGCTACTTTTTGGACCCCTAGGTGGCTTCAAATCGGAAAAGTCTTGAATACCAAGTTTGTTTAGTTCTTCAAGATCTACACTCTGTATATTGGTCATTTTTGGATTTGACAGATTTTGAACCATTGGAATTTTTAATTTCCAAAAAAATTAAAGATTTTTAGTTTTTCGAACCCTAAATGTTTTTAAAATGAAAAGTCACGAATACCAAAAATTCATAACTCATCGAGATCTACAAAGTCTAATCTCCAACCGATTAGGAATTAAAATGAAATTAAGAATTAAAATAAAATTAGGAATTGAAATCAAAAAGAAAAAAACAACCCTTTACTCGGTTGGTGGTACCAACAGGGGAATAAAGCCCTATGACCGCCACGTGCACAGCGGGACCTTTATTCCCCCGTTGGGTCCCCAAGCGAGAATAAAGACTCTACCTTTATTCCCCGTTCGTTTACCTTTACTCCCCAACCCTTACTCCCGGTTCTACAACCGGGTAAAGCCCCAATAGAACCGGGAATAAAGATCCACCCTGTACTAGTGTGGGCTGCGGTGAAGCATATCCTGAGATACCTGAAGGGCACTTTGAGGTATGGCTGCAAGTACGATAGAGGAGTCGGGTTAAAACCTGCTTTGTTAGGATATAGTGACAACGATTTTGCGGTGACATTGATGACAAGAAGAGCATCACATGTGTTGGCTACTTTCTTGGTAGTAGTCTGGTCACCTGGGCTTCACAGAAGCTGAAGATTGTGGCCCTATCTTCTTGTGAAGCAAAGTACATAGCAGCGGCATCAACAACATGCCAAGGGATATGGTTATGTCGACTAATTTCAGATAAGCTGGGAACAAAGGAGGCGACCATGAAGGTACTCATGGATAACATGTCTGCAATTGCACTCAGCAGGAATCCGGTGCACCACGATCGTAGAAAATATATTGATATCAAATATCATTTTCCACGTGAGTGTATCAAGGAGGGGGGGACTATTTCGGTCAAAAAAGGAGGAGGACTTGGATTGTAATCAGCCCGAGCTTGCGTATAAAATCAAGGAATAAACGGCCAAATAAGCCGCGGTTGGTAGCGGTTGGTAGCGCCAAATCTAATCTTCCTCTCGAGTTTGTTGCATCTCGTTTTCGTTCTCGCCGCGGTGACCACGCACTCGCCGGCGCCGTGTTCTTGGCTCGTCGAGACCTCATGCTCGCAGTGTGCGTGTGTGTTGAGCTTCTACGTTATATTGGTGTCGATTCCGGCCTAGATTGGGCCGAATTGACACCGATTGCTGATCGTCGGCGATCTTAACGGGCGAAGGGGCGACGGACAAATAGCCGAGGAAGACGATCGGGCGGCGTGATGACGTAGATGACGAGGGTGATGAAGAACGACGAGGTAGAAGACGATGAAGATGACATGAAGCACTCGGCGATGACGAGAGGAAGGTGGAGGAGGAGGGGCGGCGGCGGGCGGGCTGCCGCGCCCGCGGCCATGGCGGCCTGGCGCGGCGAGGGTGGGGCGGCGGTGGTGGCGGCGCACGTGCGCTAGGGTTGGGGAAGAGAGAGAGCCGGGAGAGACAAAAGCCGCGTTTGGGAGTTACCCCTTTAATTTTTCGATTAAGATCCAAACGATTACATCTCCCTTGTGTTTAGGTCCGGGGAAGACTTGCACGCTAAGCAATCTCTAGGAGGTTTCCTTATAGATTGGAATACCTCTCTCACAAGCAACCTATTTATTTCCTATTTTATTCCTATATTTATTTCCTAATTATCTATTACTTAATAACGAAGGCGATGAAGCGATGGAGACGGAAGCGGCGGCCGGCCTTGCCTGGCCACAAGACGCCACCCTAGGGGGGCCTTGTGTACCATGCATGGCCCATGGGCCCCACCTCAAATTGGTTCATGACATCTCTCCCCTTTTTCGAGCAGTAGCGTCCTTGCGCTGTGGTTCTCGCACGGCCGGCTTTGTTGATGGGGTGATTGAAGCAAAGACGGCTCGAAGATTGGTGCATCCACTTGTGTCGGAGAATGAGCCGGGCGAAGATGAAGGTGCCGACCTTTGTTGATCTTTGGATCAATGGATGGAATTCCATTGCTCTCGGAGGAGGTGGTTGCATCGGTGTCAAGCACGTCGCGGGGTGAGAGCCAACCTCAAGTGTGCGCAAAATTATCCCACCGAGGTTTGAGGACATCCCATAGTACCTTGGACAATTCCGAGGCGTAGTAGTGGTGGTTGTCGAGGAAGAAGAGTGGCTCCTTAAGTAGCGGCAGTTCTTCGGGTCGGGGAAGCCCGGCACGAACGGAAAGTCGTCGGAAGGTGGACGTCAATCACTCCGAGTGTCGCCCAAACGGTGCTCCCGCCTGAAGCTTGTTGGTTCTCGCTATGTCGTCGTAGCTCATGATCCGTTGATGTAGCAAGTTGAGGTGGAACGAGAGCCTCCGAGATGTTGACGAGGTTGACGAGGTAGGAGGTTGATGTCGGTGGCATGTACCTCTTGTCGTCGTCGGTGAAGCTCACAAGTCGAGGCTTGTGAAGATGGAAGCATCCAACTCTTGGGCGAGGTGGATCACCGTGCTCCCGTGTACAACATCGCGTGGTGCATCGCTGTCCACGGCTTGTTGGCGTAGTCGCATTGGACGATGTCATCGAGGAACGAGGGAGCCGACCGGTTTGGCTCGAGTCGCCCCGCCCGAAGCCGAAGTTGTCGATGGCCCGATGGTTGTGGGATCGGGCGCCGTGGCGCGTAAGCCCATGTTCCCCGACGTAGGTGTCGTGGCCATAGGTGTAGTCGATCAAGTCGCCGTTCGTCGGGTAGCGCGAAGTAGTTGGTGTTGTCGCCATTGATGGGCGCATCGAAGCCGCGGAAGAAGACACCGTGTAGATGTGTCCCAGTACTCCGTGTCGCCCGGGTTGGCATGTAGACGAGCCAAAGAAGGAGGAGTGCCGCTCTTGTCGAAGTATGGCGGTGTACCGATGTTCACCGACGTGGAATACCGATGGTGGCGCCTTTGTCGGGTCCGAGGTTGCCCGATGGTGTGTTCCACCATTGTTGATTCCGGAAGGATGTCCGGCCGGTGTAGCGATTGTTGTTGTCGTATGTCGGCCGGTGAACAACCGTTTCGTCGGTGGTGCTGGCGGAACGCCGGAGTTCTCATCGCGGGCGGCGGCCGTGGGTTGACGTCGTGGTTGCCGTGTCGGAGGTTGGTCGTGAAGGGGTCGCCGTGGTTCATGCCCTTGTAGTTGTTGTCGATGATAGGCATGGCGAGGGGACGTAGTTGACGTCGGGGTTTGTCATCGGCGTTGGCGTCGGAGGGCGTCGTTGATGAGCATGGCGCCTATGGTAGCATCGTCGCCGCCGATGGTGGCGCCCTTTGGGAGGGGCGTCGTTGCCGTTGGAGTCCTTGGTGGCGATATCGTCCATGATGTCGATCGGTGGCGCCGATGTCGACGGTAGCGACGTCGATGTGGACGTCGGTGACATCGTCTTGTTGTCCATGTTGGCACTCCGGATGTTCCCAATGTCAAAGAGGTTGTTGGTAGTGACCGGAAACTTATACGTGCCATTGTAGTAGCCAGCGAGACGTTGGCCTAGTTGGGTAGGCTTTTCATCAGCAGGCTGGTGGACGCGTCGTGGTAGCCTCGATCCGATCTCGATCGGGTCGCAGCCGGCCGGGGAATCCTTGGGGTAGGCGTGCTTGTTGCTTGCAACGTCGATGATCCCTGGAGGGGGGTGACGAGGCGGCGCCGGTAGGGACGTCGTCACCGTCGATGGCGCCCATGGCGGGACGTCGTCGGTGGTGGCCGAGGTGATGTCGTAGGCGGCGTCACGTTGGATCGCAAGGCCGCATCTTTGCGGTGTTGCCGCTTGTCTTGGCCACCGGTCGTCGTGGATGTAGGGAGCGCCGCCAAAAGATCCGGCTCGGCGATCATGTGGTCTGTCCATCGGATCTTGGCGTTTGTGGTGGTCGGAAGCCGTCGGTGGTGCGACCGCCCTGGTCTCCGGATACCGGTTGCCGATTCGGCTAGATTGGGCGGAATTGACACGATTGCCGATCGTCGGTGATCTTGACGAAGGGGGGGGGCGACGGCCAGTAGAGAGGAAGACGATCGGCGGCGTGATGGCGCGTAGATGGCGAGGGTCGATGAAGAACGACGAGGTAGAAGACGATGAAGATGACGTGAAGCAGCCTCGGGCGATGACGAGAGAGGAAGGTGGAGGAGGAGGCGGCGCGGCGCGGGGTGAGGGGGGGCGGCGCGGTGGTGGCGGCGACGCACGTGCGCTAGGGTTGGGGAAGAGAGAGAGCCGGAGAGACAAAAGTCGTTTGGGAGTTACCCCTTTAATTTTTTTTTCGATTAAGATCCAAACGATTACATCTCTCTTTGTATTTATAGTCCAGGGGAAGACTTACACGCTAAGCAATCTCTAGGAGGTTTCCTTATAGATTGGAATACCTCTCTCACAAGCAACCTATTTATTTCCTATTTTATTCCTATATTTATTTCCTAATTATCTATTACTTAATAACTTAAGCGATGACGCGATGGAGACGGCGGCGGCGGCCGGCCGTGCCTTGGTCGCCAAGACGCCACCCCTAGGGGGCCTTGTGTACCATGCATGGCAAATGGGCCCTACCTCAAATTGGTTCATGACACTGTGTAATCTCAAAAAAAAAAAAAAGTCCATCCCACGCCCTGTTTTTAAATAGGTAGCTATAGCTTTTCTAGAGACACGACGCTAAGCTATTCGTCTTTTTTTCGCTATGACAATTTTCTCCACAATTTGCCGCTATAGCTGCGCTAAGTTGCATAGATTAGCGCTTTAAATAGCTAGCTATTTCCAAAACTCAATCTCAGACTAGATTGCACTCGTGTGCTTGAAATTTAATTGGTATTTCCTACTTATCGGTTATCATTTGCTACTAATTTGATATTTTGGACAACTAAACTTTCATGAACCATATTGTAATGTCATGTTGTAACATTTGCTACTAGATTATTTGCTACTAATTTGATATTTTTCCATGTTTTTTGCTTTTGATTATTTGTGTTTTTCATATGTTTTATAAAAACGCTTATTCTCAAGATAGCTGCTATATAGCTACGTAGCTTTTTAAAAATTGGTCCCGCTATTTTGCATAGCTAGCTATTAAAAACAGGGCCCACGCCACCGCTACCCGGCGACATCCCCACGGGCTTCCGTTGGCGACGACGGCACCGACACCGGCGGCGGCGCCCACACTGACGCCGACAGCAACCTCCGCGCCTTCCAGCCGAGCACAATCTTGTTCGGCGACGTCTCCTCTGTCGTGTATCCGTCATTGAACAGACCGAGCAGCAGCCTGGCCTGGCTGTGGTTGAAGTAGCTCAGCGGCACGGCCCCTGAACCCGTTGCCGCGCATCCACTCCCCCACCCGCCCCTCGCCTCGCCGTCGCCGTCCGTGGCACGGTACGCTCGGCTCACGGCGCCGGCGATGTTTGGGGCGAGGATGGCCCGCTCCACTAGGCCGCGAACACGGCTCTGCGTCGGGAACCCGGCCTCCAGCGAGTCCCACACCGCCGAGTACCGGTGCAGCTCCTCCATGAACCGCGCCACGAAGCCGCTCGCCTCCTCGTCGTCCTTCTCCGTGTCCCCTTGATCCTCCTCAACCACCGTGACGACCTTGGCGCCGAGCGTGGCCATGCCGGCCAAGAAAGACGCCACCGAGCCGGTAGGGCACCTAGCGGTGGTGGTCGCTGCGGCTTGGTTGAGCACACAATTGGCGACGAGGGTCTCCCCCTTGACCATCCGGACCGTCGCCGGACAGAACCGCTCGTCCGAGTCGAGACGGCACTGCCCAAACGAGAAGGGGCTGGCCGATCGACGCCGCGAAGGCGGCAAGGTGACGGCCGGCCTCCTGCACCGCCCGGGCGCCGGCACCGCCTCCTCGGGAGACGGCGGTTATGCGCAGGTGCGGCGGCGGCACGCCGTCGGGGCGCGAGGTCATGGCCTGCATCAGTGACGCCCACTGGACGCCCTCAGCGATGTCGTAGTCGACGACGTGCACGCGCCGGTCGCCCGCCACCGCCTCGAGGATGGCCTGGTTCGCGGTGAAGTGTCCGAACTTCATGTACGGCGACATGTCCTGCAGCAGCTGGAATGCCGTCAGCACGTCGCCGGTGTGCGGGAGGCGGACGTGGGACGACGCGGCCTGGGAGCCGTCGAGCAGCCCCTGCAGCGCGTCCGTGAAGTGCGTGGCGAGGCGCTCCATGTTGGAGACGTCGGCGTTGTCGCCGATGTGGGAAACCATCTGCTTTAGCCGAACCAATATCACCCGGGCCAGCTCCCAGCTCTTTTTTGCGGGCCGGAGAGCGCCTCGGCCACCGCCGTGAGCAGGTGCAGCAGGCGGAGGCCCTTGTCGTGGCAGTCGCCCTTGGGCACGTCGCCGTCGTTCACGGGCGTGCCGGGGTTCATCGTGGTGGTGCTGCTCGGGGCGGAGCCATTGGAGCAGCAGTACACGTCGTCCAGAACATGGCCGGGTTGAGGTCGGCCGAGACGAGGAGCGTGTCGTCGCAGAGCATGGAGTCGATGAGGCCGTGCAGGTCCTGGGCGCCGTCGTCAGGGGCAGAGCGAGCCCCAGTCGGTCACCGGGGAAAGAGCGTTCCACCTCGTACATCCCCATGCCATCGTCCAGAGACGACAACGACGACGAGGTGGTCGTGGACTTGTAGCCAGAGAACTCGACATCCCCTGCCACGTCGTCCATAGTCACTTCCATGGCCTGTGTGTGCTTGCGCGTCCTCTCCCCGTAGGTGAGTGTGGTGCCGAGCTGTGCTCTGATTTGGAGCTCGGAATCCGGCCTTTTAATAGGCACCACCATGATTTTGGATTAGTATATTTGAGGAGCTGGACGGGGGTTTTGTTTTTTTCTTATTAAGTAAACCGTACAAGCAGTACTGATTTTTCCTTCTCTAAAAAAAAAAGAAAAAAGACTTTTCCTTCTCAAAAAAAAAAAAAAAAAAAAAAAAAAACAGTACTGACTTTTCCTTCTCAAAAAAAGCAGTACTGACTTTTGTCCATTTCTATCCATCATATTCATACTGTCATCGTAGTGGCTTGGTATAATCAAATGCTCCTAAGATTTATGGAGTAAGTATGTGTCATAAAAATTTCACAAATAAACCCCTGTGAAACATGCGTTCGACACGCGAGTGTCTTACTATTTGAGCAAACCACCATTATGCGACAAATTATACTATGAAGATGGATAGAATAACCCATATATTATCTTAGCATTTGGCCAATAAGAGATATTATCCCGTTTATCCTCGTGATAAATTATCTCATCACGATCATTAAGCAAAAAAATTACGTGAAAATATTCTTACATTTACTTTTTTTTTTTTTTCGAGATCACAACCGCGTGTGAGTTGTTGTCGGGTGGGCTTCGTAACCTCGTGTTGCCGTCCCCTCATTTACTGTATTCCAAAAAATTTCTCTCGCTTAATAAAATCTTGGCGCCCGGTGCTTTTGTTTGGGTGGGCGTGATCTCGAAAAAAAAAAATTTACGGAAAAAAAAAAATTATCTCATCGCTATCAATGTGGATTAGGGGTGACCAAAAAGTCATGAACACAACGGGATAAAATTGGTGTCTCTAATTTGATTATCCCTTGTGCTCAATTTACTTTATGCAAGTTAATTTGGGTAGCTTGCATTCTTAGACTTGTTCTTTTGCTTGTCACCCGAGGATGCAAATCCTCATCTAGATAGAAAGAGTAGTATTTTAGGACTCTTCTTGATCTAATTAAAATTAACTAGTATTTGTATTTTTTTGTTGAAACCTTCTATTCATTCACTCCTAGTTGGCATTCCTCCTAGCTTGGCCCTTCATCGTAGACTCTGATTTTTTTATCCAATACAATAAATCAAGTGCTAGAGACCCTCAAAACACTCGAGTGTCACTAGATGTTTTTTTTTTTTTTCCTTGAGAAGTTCTATATAACAACTGCACATGTGAAAATAGGGGAATGTACATGCTAGCTAATGTGTGTGATGCAAGTTTACTTCCTCTGAATGCCTTTAGATATGCTCACTTAATTTACATATGCTCAATGTCTTAAGATATGCTCACTATTTTTGACATGCTTACTGTTTTTTAAAACATAGTATACATTTGATGCCTGTGAGACTGGTACAACTAAATTATTAGTGAATTATACTACTACTACTACTACTACTTTGCTTGTTGATTGGTGCTTGCTGCTCAAAATAGAAACATGCTTCCAATAGTAGTATTGATGAGAAAACAGTTTAGCGCTGCCATTTGATTGCTAAACCTACATAATTTTCTTGTGTTTCTTGATATCCTTCCACTCCTACCACTAATCTGAACTTGATATCATCCTAGCACATTCTAATGTTTTCCCCTTTTTTACACTTTATAATGTGGCTCGGTGTCTGAAAATACTGGCTCAAGGCCGTTTTTTGTCGAATTCACAATTGAGGAAACAGATTTGCATCAACTAAATCAGCCAATGGGGAAACATGAATGTAGTTACTATGTAATGTGGGCAATGCTTAGATACCTCGGCGGGACA
Source organism: Hyparrhenia diplandra (assembly GCA_015847255.1). Classification (NCBI taxonomy): domain Eukaryota; kingdom Viridiplantae; phylum Streptophyta; class Magnoliopsida; order Poales; family Poaceae; genus Hyparrhenia; species Hyparrhenia diplandra. The sequence continues at coordinate 31,076 of JADLZK010009055.1, forward strand.
TCGACACAACATGATCAATCTGTGTGTATACTTCCCATGTCATTTGTATCCGTTCAATAAAATGATCTACTAATTCATATTTTTTGAATGACAGTGCAAGAGAATGAACCACAACATGCTCCTAGATTCGAGATCCGTCGCACTACAAGAGGAGCTAGCCAAGCTCATCAAAGAAGAGGTAGTGTCAAAAAGGACTATTTTCCATTGCACGGGCTGTGGAGTATGCAATTCAGTATGAGTCGACAAGATTAATAGACTATTCTAATTTCTTGTTTAGTTTGTGGGAGATCTGAACATGTACGAGTTATAACTGTTAGACTACTTGCCTGCAGACCAAGACCCTGTAACATATACATGTGATTATATTGTTTTGTTGATAAACATGTCACTCTGTGTTGTTGTAACCTATCATTCTAAATTGGAACATTGCCAACTAACACAAACCGGCAGTGTTGCCCTAGCCATCATTGTTGGACGTCCAAAGAACCAGTAGAGTAAGTGTCTAGAACACTGTCGGTTTCAATACTAACCAGCGATGTGGGCACAAACGACACTTTCGGTTCCATTTGCAAACCGTTAGTGGGAAACAACGCTGTCGGTTTAATCAAATCTGACGGCGTTGTGTCCGCCTCACACGCCCGTTCAAAAATGGAACCAAAAGTGTTTTATTCTTCAACATATTGTCGGTGGCAAAGCAACCCGGTAGTGTTATTTAATGTCGTTCTGCCGGTTGGCATTGACACACAGGCAATATTTCTTCAAATCACCGCCGATTCACTAACCTACTCCTAGGATCTTAGCAGCATATGAAGTATGACAGAGGGTAGTTCCACCTCCACCTTGTTTCACCTCAGTGCCTAGATAGTAAGTCAATAGGCCCAAGTCACTCATGTTGATCAATTTTTTCTTATCTCTGACTTGAAACTTCTAATGTCACTCATACTAGGTCCCGCGATAATCAAGTCATCCACATAAACTCCCACAAGCAGAAAAAAGCTCTTGTTGTTTATCCTGTGAACAACATGATCCAACTTGCTCCTCACAAAACCTAGAGCAATCAATTCATTGCCTCAAACCATAAAGTGCTTTTCTTGCGCACATTGTCACCATCACCCATTATGAAACCAGGAGGCTATTACACAAACACAGTTTATGTGAGATCACCATTCAAGACAGTCGATTTTACATCCATATGATGAACCTCCCATCCACCTTGAGCTACAAGTGCCAATATTACTCTTACGGTCTCAAGTCCGGCTACTGGCTCAAATACCTCATCGAAATCCACTCCATGTCATTGTGTATAGCCCTTTTCTACCAGACATGCTTTATGCTTGAAAATTTTACCACTTGGATCTTTCTTGACCTTGAACACATTTCAGTCCAATTGCTTTATGTTTTGGTGGCAATACACTGACATCCTAGGTACATTGCTTCTATAGCCTGCAATTCTGACCGCATTGCCTGTCGCCAGCATTCCTCCGACATAGCTTTATCAGCTGTCCTGGGCTCTTCTGCAGCAACTAGACAAATCCCACTGTACTCGAACTCCTGCATCTCTTACGTAGTAGATTAGCAATCGTTCAGTACCTTAGCGACGCGCCATCGAGAATCAACGAAGGTGTCACCCACTAGATCATCGGTTCCCCTGGACTTGAATTTGGGGTGTGTCAAAAGTCCGGAGCATCACCCCCGCCCCCCCCCACACACACACACATAGAGAGAGATGGAATTGAAACAACATGCGAAGTTGGCTCATCATCATCGCCAGGCCCGTTGTCAGACCATGAACAGTACATCATTGAAACCTTGAACTGTGAACGTATGACGCACTGCTATTGTTGCTTCATTAGCGTTGCTCCCCCCACCCCAACCCAATTCCATGACCTCTTCTCATCGAAGATAACATCACGGATTACCATCAGTTGCTTTTTCAGGGGATCATAGACTCGGTACCGTTTAGTTCCATGTTCATTGCCAAGAAATACCCCTAGGATCGCCCTGTCAGTTAACTTACTCACACTAGGTCCAACACGCCGCATACGCTATGCAACCGAATGTCCGAAGGTGCCTAACCCCTGGCACTCCCTCATCTGGATAATTAATTTTATTCGTGTTAGTACATAAAATTATGTTAATTAATTAATATGACAATGGTATATAATTTTTGTTTTTTTAAATAGCTAGAATTTTCAACGTTTAAAAGTTGAGACTATTTAAAGTTCTGCTGCGGTATTTAATATCATTATTGTTGATACATAAATTAGACTTTTTGTTATTATTCATATGCAAATATCGTATACATTTTGGTCTCTCATTGTATACCTTTTTTTTTTCCCCTAAAACTATTAGTAACACAGATCTATACTTATATAGATAACTAAATAATGAGTATTCAAATGCAAATTCGAATCAGTGCTAATTCGTTTTGTATTCATAACCAAGGACATGCGTATCCGATGTGTTTCCACCCTACCGCCGGGGCGGGCAGAGTTCTGTCGTTCAGATGGTGCAATCAGGTGAATTCTTACTTTGGCATACATCTAAAATGGCAAAATACGTCTAATATGACAAAATAGAAAGGCTGCAGACGAAGTCAGTGTAGGATATCCAGATGAAATTCTAATTGCGGAGCACACGAAGTCCCGAAAGCAAATCTCTGGATAACACGTCCATGCAAGCGGCAGCAGGCAAGGAATACGGCAGACCTGATGCTTGGCAATGAACATTTCACCGTCTGCGGAAACCACGCATTGCATCCAGTTGCCGCTGTCTCAGGTTGCCATACTTCCTTCTACGCCGTCCAGTACCGGCAGCAGCCTGAAAGACAAAGTTGCATAAGTTTTTTTTTTTTTATCTCAACAAACAGATGTTTGCCCCCATATTGATTGTTGTGGTCTGGACTCTGGACTAGAGATGCCTTTTACCTGCTCCTCAGCTTTCATTGATTCCATGAGCTCGTCCATATCTGGCGACTCTTTTTCCTTGTATAGCGCCCATCATTTTCTGCATTTTTGCACGCATTTGGAAGAGTTGCGCAACCAGTTGGCTCACCTTATAGTGGAGGAACAGTTAATTAGATCGCTTGGTGATTAGTTTGGTTTATACTAGAACATATAGGAAAAGATTATGCATGATTTGAACTGAACCTGCTGTTCGGTCTTTCCAGAGTCCTTAGCCACTCGTTTCCTTCTCTCACGTGATTCAGCAAGTAACTCTGGCCTTTCCCTTTCCTCTGCACAAGCCCCGATAAACAACTGAGCGCAGATATAAGGGAGATGGGGTTAATGCCATCAAGGAACTTAGGATTAGTTATCGACTGAGACACTGTTTAGTTAGTGGCATTAGAATACAGCCTCAAAGTTAAATATGCTATGTATGGAAGTTAAAAAAATCAGTTCCTTCAGCAATGCATGAAAGCATCCCTCTTGTCAGAGTTCAGAATCACAAAAGAAATTTGTCAAATATATTTGTAGAATTGTAAAGAAAAAAATAGATATTTTTTAAGTGGAACAATCTCAAAACTAAGGCACCTTTAAGGTCTCTCTTGTGACTGAGAGAACAGTGGAACACCAACCAAAGCAGATGATAGCAAGTGGAAGCTAATCTATATAGTCACTGTATTATATGCTTCATAATGGTGTTCAAGCAAGCTCAGACAAGCTATTGACTTCGTGGCAAATCATCGGGCCCAAAAAACAAATACTAAATAAGTTTCACATACAAGCTCCAAATATGTGTTACAAGACTTAAAGCAGTACTCCCTACATTACAAATTATAAGATGTTTTGGCATTTCTAGATAATAGATTTTGTTTTGCTTCTAGCATCTCAAGTTTGACATCAAATGTATATGATGAAAAATATAATTAATGAAGAATCTAATAATACTTAGTTGGCATCGTAAATTTTATTATCTTATCATATAAATTTGGTCAACCTTGAGATATTTGGACTCTCCAAGATTCTTGGAATAACATATATTTTTAGGATGGAGGGAGTATATAGTAAAACCAATGCATCTAGAAAAGTCAAAATGCCTTATAATTGGAATGGAGGGAGTATATATATAAGAAACACTAGATAGTAAAAGTTCAGGAGGAATAGGCAAAAAATATTTTCAGGATGTCTCTTGACTGTGGAATACATACCAAGAGTCATTACATTGATCATTGACTCCATAAACTTGAGATTCTTCTCAGCTTCACGGATTTGTGCAGGGGTAACCTACAAGATTTGTCTTAAATCTTAATAATGTGAATTTTATAGCCTTGTATATGATCATTAATTGATTTCATAAGACATTCCAAAGCAAGGTATTAAATGAGGTCAAGACGTTCATATTTATACCTTGTTCATGCCCGAATCATGCCAATTAAACGACTGAATGAACCCATTTTTGCGATCATTTGTGTTTGCTTCAGAAAGTCATTGAAGTTAAATTGTGCACTCAAGATCTTCTTCTGTAATTCTTCAGCATCTTCTTGACGCATCTAATTGTCCAAACAGGTAATGCCATAGAATATGAAATTATAGTATAATAAAAGACATGACAGAAGGAACATTTCACAAGAAGTGACTTACCACTTCTTGTGCCTTTTCAACAAATGAAAGTACATCTCCCATTCCCAGGATACGCTGTGCCATACGATCTGGGTAGAAAGGCTCAAGATCTTCAATACGCTCTCCTTGTCCTACAAATTTAATTGGCTTTCCAGAAACCTGCAAAAAAAAAAAAAAAAAAAATTGTCAATTTTTCATATTATCAGAGTGTGTACTAAGGAAGGAAGAACCTGCTGATGAATCTAATTGTAAAAGAAGTACTTGTTGAGCATTCATAATTTAATCACTTGTATATAACAGTACTCCTTTTTTGCTATTGGTCATAAAAATAAGTATTATAGTAAAAGCGGGAGTACAAGGAAGTCATGGGACATGACCAATTGAACACATTAAGGGCCTGTTTGGTTCTAGACCCTAAGAAACCAAGCCAAAATTTCACCAGCCCTGAAATTTGCCTATTATTTATTTTGAGATCGAATTTGTCCTGACAAGAGAAATTTGTCAATGGTCAGATACAGTCAACAACCAAAGTTGACTCCCTCGAGGAAGTAATTTGGCTAGGTTGATAAGCACTCCCATGGGTGAGGTGTCAAGCAACCATTGCATGCATGTAGATCAAAATTTGAAGGTAATCAAACTTCAAATGCTAATGTCTACTAGACCATGTGTATAATTTTCAATTTGTTTTCACCATAATGTTCCTCACAATTTTTTTCTACAAAACACGATCACACATGGCTATTATATTTCAATGGAGAAAAAAAAAAATAATCACATGTGAGCGGTGCATGTGCATGTGCATGTAAAGACTCACAGTTTGACAAAATTTGGCATGGCTACATTGAAACTTCATTTCTGGCCATATCAAAAAATTTTGCATAAGCCTTGCATGTTATACTCCCAGTTTACAAAATTTGGCATGGCTACATTCAACCAATTTTTCTGGCCATGTTCAAATTTTGACATGGCTAAGAACATACTTTTTGCCACATTTTGCCATTGACCATATTTTACTATGACCAAAGTTTGGCTTGGCCACTCCATGTCATAAACCAAACCGCCCTAAAGCCATGATGCATTTTTACCAAGAATCAGTAGTTTACTTGTGGAGAAGCATGAATCAATAGTAGTTTCCTGAAGCTAATCTATGAAACAAAACAACAAAAAACAAGAAACCTCTTTAACACTTAGTGCTGCTCCACCTCTTGAGTCACCATCCAGTTTTGTCAGTATAGCACCAGTTATACCAATCTCATCATTGAAGGAGCTGACCAACCCTGACCATATCATTAAAAAAAAGTTAAGTGTATAACTGAAACAATCTGAGATTTATATCATAGAATGACATGTCCTTCTACTTATGGACATTGTGTGGCAAAAAATTAAAAGTCCCTCTACTTATAGTGGCACCTTATGCTTCCACTCCAACGTAAAAAGAACGCAATAAATCATAGAGAACACTAATAATGTTGATCAAAGCTGGGAACTCCAAATCCAGATGGGAAATACAAGAAATTTATACACAAGAAGCTATGAAACAGTGAAATATCAACCTGTGATTTTTTCCCCAAAACATGGGCAGAGCATTAGGTAAGCTACAAACAAATTAAGTATAAAACGATGATGAAATAGAGCACTAGACCCAACTTTAAAATAAACAAGATGCAGCTGTATACCTGCAGCTTCTTGTCCAGTCATGGCATCAACCACAAGAAGAACTTCTGTAGGATTCACTGCTTTTTTTACTTCTTTCAACTCATTCATCATTGCTTTATCTACCTAGTAATACAAAAAGATTAATCAGATGACATCAATGGTACTGATCAAATTTACTGCAAAAAGTATAAAAAAATTTAGGAAAAAGAAAAGTAGTAGATTGAAATTATGCTATGAAAGACAGTTTTATGTTGTGAAACACACTTATTTTCAGTTTTCACAGAAGCTCATGACAGATTATCTGATAATTTACTTTAAAATACTATAATGGCCCTCACTTTTGGGTTGAAATATTATTTTAAGATTCAAAGGAGTATAGAACAATATCAAAATATCTGTTTGGCTGAATAGCATTTTGAGTTGAAATATTATTTTAATATTCAAAGAAGCCATAGCCTTTCTATTTGGCTGAATAGCCTATTGTATAATTCTGCTGCTCTTCTTGATGCTTCTGTTTTGTTTTATTATCTTTATATTTTGATGTATTTATACAACACAGTAGGGTATTCCCCTGCTGCATGTCTCTGGAAAAAGAATATCAACATCTCATTCAATGTAAACATTTCAGACCATTTTTCATGTTGTTACCAACTTATCCTTACAAGAAAACAAATAGTGCAATTTGACTATCTAAATTACAACCTAACATTTTCAAAGTTCAGCATGATTATGACCTGGATTCAAGGTCTCACATAGTTGCACTTTATCATTTATACTCACAGCTGAAACAAATCAGTGGAACAAATATTGAAGCAACATGTGTATGACCTGCAGTCTTCCAGCCGTGTCCACTATAATTACATCAGCCTTATTGACTTTTGCCTCCTTCAAACCATTTTTGGCTATTTGCGAAGGTTTGGCTTCAGTTCCTTCTGAGTAAACTGGTACACCAACCTATCAACATTCAAATGTTTTCTACTGAAGAGTAAGTTATAGCAGAACATTCATCAACCAAGTGTGTATTCTAAGAGAGACAAACATGTATCAATGGCAAGTTCTACAGCTTTTACCTTTTTACCCAGAATAGTGAGTTGATCAATAGCAGCAGGCCTGTAAACATCTGCAGCAACTAGCATACAACTCTTGCCCTGTAATCTGAGACTGGTCTATAAGTGCCAAAGGTCCATTGATGAATTATAAAATGTTCAAATAGTCAAAGTGCAGGCTTAAGGAAAGCACCATTTTTTTTAGATAGAAGGCAAGCTTTGCACAAACGGTAGTTTTCCCAACACCTTGCAGACCTGCCAACAAGATAATAGTTGGCCCAGATTTTGCAAATACCAAATCTGATACCTCCCCGCCCATCAGTTGTACCAGTTCATCATTCACAACCTGCATCATAGAGATAACTTAGTCTTCGTTGTTCGAAGCACATGAAATAGTTTGTGAAGAACACATTCATTAAGTCAGTATTAAGCACCAAATTTCGTTGATAAGTGTTAGCCGTGCACAAATAAATCATATCCATTAGTTTACCTGCCTCTCCAAGAAAGAAAATTGAGAATTTTTGGCAACCATGCAATTAAAAGATGGCTAAGAAGCTGAAGTCAAACAAGGGTATTGCACGTACAATACTAGAATGGTATGTTACCACAATATGGGTATACCTTCACCAACTGCTGGTCAGGTCGGACACCTCGGATCACATCAGTGCCTACTGCCTTTTCACTCACAGACTCGATAAATCTTCTTACTACTGGCAAACTTACCTGCAAAATAGGTTCAACATAAGACTATGAGGAGGAGGGGGGAGAGGGGGGTAGAAACAAAAAAAAATTGTGAAGAAGTAGGAATCAGACATACATCTGCCTCCAAAAGTGCTCTTCTGATATCCCGCATTGTTCGGCTATGTTTTCCTTTGTCAATACATCTTGAACCACAAAAACATATTGCTTAATGAAAAATTGAGCCAGGTAACAGAGGATGCAGACATAAATGAAAATGCAATGTAAGAGCATATCAGCTGATAATCTCATAGTAGAATCAAACACAAGTTGTCCATTGGTAACTTTGGTACACTCAAAACAGTTTACTATTTTGTTGCAAAAAAATACGATTTCAATATCTACCCAAATTAATAAAACTCGATAGGCCATACATCTTGAATCAGTGATCTGTCAAGGAGGCCTTGTTTATGAAACTACAGGAACATTGCCATCAACTATTTCCAAAAAGTTCAGCCAATGGTCGCTGAGTAGTTTCTGTGACACACACGTGTGTGTGTGTGTTTGTGTGTGTGTGTGTTTGTGTGTGTGTACATAGAGCCAATATGAGAGACATGTTCCACATCGCGTCTATTGATAAAACAAGCATTTGAAAGAAAAAGATAATGGATAATATCACAAATTCACACAATTAAATTCAAACAATTATTGCCATTATACTATTATATATGCCTGTTGCGATGCATGGCAAAAAACGAGACATTTGGAAACATAATTTGGTACACGGCATATTTACTCGTACTAAAATTCCGAGCTGTGTCTACTTATTTTTATTTGAAATAGGGACAAAAAAAAAAAAAAAATAGACCGGAGCATCACATGTGACAAGAGTTATACTCGCGGAAGTAATAAAAACGCTCACCGACTCCCCTCAGCTTGTTCCAAGCGGACTCGAGGCCGGTGGTGAGCTGGCCGAACATCTCCGCCCGAACCACCAGCCCGCCGGCCCTTCCCCGCCGCCTCCATCCCTGACATCACCACAGAGCAAACAGGTTAAATCGATACAATCCCAGAAAGCGAAAACTCTCGACGAGGAAACGGGAGAAACGGAAGGCCGAGCGGCGAAGGGTACCGAAGCGGACCTGGAAGGGTGACGACGACGGGTGGGAGCGAAGCGCTGGGCTCCGGGCAGCGCGGAGGTGGAGCGAGGAGGTAGCGGAGAAGCGGCGGAGGCGGAGTGACGTGGCGGCAGACTTCTCAGGCGAGCGGCGTGCGGTGGCGAGCGACGAGGAGAGCGCGAGCGCTGTGGTGGCCTCCATTGGGGTTGGGCAGGCAGAGTGTGAGGAGAGGGAAGCCACGAGGCGGATAAGAGCGGTTGGAAACTTCCCCTTTCAGTTGGGCCTGTTGGGCTTTTTGGGCTCCTAATGTTGGTGTGGACTGTGGTCTTTCTTTCTGGTCTCAAGCAGGCCCTGGATACGAGACTGGTCTAAAGCGGGCCCTGGATGCCCATTCGAATCTCTATATACGAAAGTTGGGCGCATTCAGAGGGCCACGATCGGGCCACGTCGCCGAAAATTGAATCCGACGGCCCAGATCGAGCTCCCCTCGGCCCTCGCCCTTGACTCCTCCGTCGCCCTCCCCCAGCGCCGCCCCTCCCCATCGCCCAACCCGGCGATGCGGCCGCTCCAGCGCCGCGAGGCCAGCGCGGCGGAACAACTCTCCAGCAGCAGCCGTGCGCTGGCGCGGCCGGGACGGCCACAGCCCGTGGCACCGGTCGCGAACAGCTCGGGCCGCCGTCGTGTGCTGCCGTGGCCGTGCTGCCCCAGGCCGCCGCAGGTGGAGCTGCGTCCCTCTACGCGTGCGCGCTGGCGCGGCCATGCCTCGCCGCTCTTCCTCCCCGCCGGCGAAACCCCAAGCCGAGCCAGCCCGCCGACTCGACCTCCAGCCCCGTCCGTCCCTGCTCTGTGTAGAAGATGAGGAAGGAAACAGGAGCAAAATGGAAATAGAAACTCTTCTCCGGGTCCTGATGCAAACGTGCCAGACACAAGCTTTCTCAGATCTGGGCTTCGTAGATTTCGGTAAGGAAAAAGTCCATTCATTCGCTCACAACTATCACGAAGTTCACTTTTTTCCTCCCTCAACTCCAAAACCGGACAAATCACCTCCCCCCAACTTTTCAAAACCATGCATTTTTCCTCCTCGGCGGTTTTGAAGGCGGTTCTTTACAGTAACCGTGGGTTGCTTCTGATACAAGCACGTTTGTCTTTTTTAAAAAAAATCAAGTTGAATCTTTGATAAATCATAGAAAAATCATAAAATGAAAAAATCTGGTTTTGTTGGACTCCACATGAGTAGATCTACACAGTGAATATATAATATGATATGCTTTAGTACAAAGTTTTTGCTATGAAAATTTTTGTTTTTTCTTTTTATTTATTTGTTGAATCTTTGAAAAATCATAGAAAATCACAAGAAAATCATAAAATATAAAATTCAATTTTGTTAGACTCCACATGAGTAGATCTATACAGAGAATATTTAATATGATATGCTTTAGTACAAAGTTCTATAAGGTGAATATATAATTAATTTAAATAATTCGTAGCTTCACCTTCTATAATTATTTTGTCGAACTAAAGTATACCATATTGTATATTCATTGTGTAGATCTATTCATGTGGAGTACAACAAAAACCGGATTTTTCATTTTATGATTTTTCTATGATTTACTATGATTTTTCAAAGATTCAACCGGATTTTTTAAAAAAAGACAAATGTGCTGGTACTGTAGCAAAAACCGCGGTTACTGTACCAAAACCGCCCTCAAAAACCGCTCGAGGGAGGAAAAATGCATGGTTTGAAAAGTTGGGGGAGATGATTTGTCCGGTTTTGGAGTTGAGGGAGGAAAAGTGAACTTCTCGTGATAGTTGGAGGAGTGAATGTGGACTTTTTCCTTTCGGTAAAGTCAGGGGTCTTTTTCTGCTAAAGTGCCAAGGCAGGCCTGGCAGCTCAAATTGGGTCGGCCTGTTACTGTTAGTATGCGCCGGCCATGTTGCACAGTACCAGGCCGAAAACAGTGTTGGTCCCAATACGACCCAAAAGCCTTTTCTTCTTAAAAAAATGTTTTATCAATTTCTTTTTATGCGAATCCTGTCTAAATTCGTGATTATTCTTTAAATTCAAATATATATCAAAAAATCTAAAACTTTTTGTGCAGCTCTTCTATGATGATGTTCGAATATGAAAAATATGAGATGTTGAAAATCGATAGTTCTTGCATAAATTTATTCTAACAACATTGTCCAAAAGTCATGAAATTTGATTTGACACATTGTTTTATGCATTGATCTACCTGTTACAAAATTTTGAGGTCATTTGGAGAAAGTTTATTTATTTTTAGTTGTTAGTTAATTAAATAATTATTAAATGTAACGATTAGTGCTTAACAATCATGATTAACCATACTTAAATTCCAATTCAAATACGAATACAACTATTATTGATACAAATACAAAATGAATGTCTTCAATTCCGATAGCTACTACATTTTGGACTCCTCTGACAATCCAGCATTTATCACTGCCGGTTATTGTGCTGCTTCTATTCGAACAAGGAAAGTTTCGAATTACTATCGCTATATATACTTTATATTCTGTAAGTCAATACATTCAGCAAAAAGAGTACCCTATTTTTCATACCAAATAAGCACTACCAGATTAACCAAACCATACATGACTACGGTACGCATTTCAAAAAAACAAAAAAATCCTAAAAATATATTTAAAACATGAATTAGTAAACTCCTTCAAATACGAGAAATATAATTATTTTAAAAAAAAAACGTGCTATTCAAGTTAGCTAAAAACCTAATCACCTATCAACACCATACATTTGTAAGCAAAACATACAAAAATCAAAATTAGTTAACTACTTCAAATACGAGATATAAAATTATTTTTCAACGGTTGTGCTATTCGAGTTACTTGACAAACTAATCGCCTATCAAATGAAAATATACAATGTGTCCCTACTTAAAAAAATCAATGTATAACATCTCAAATTCTTCCTTCGCAAAAAAAAAAAAAAACATCTCAAATTCTTCCAAAGGTAATTTTAAACGTCCAAGTAAAAATACTCCCTCAATAAGATACAACATATACATATATTCTAATAATAATCCGCTAAAAAAATAGGCCCATAAGGGGCTAGCGCGGCAACGCCCGCGGTGTTTTTCTAGTTGATCATTGGGCGTTGGTCCGTTCGAATTGATCAGGACTCTTTTGAGGCCATCCGCCGCGCCGTCGCGGCGTCGGGTAATTTACTGAAGAGGATCGGGGATCGGGTGGTTTGCGGTTGAATGGTAGGCGGTCGGCGGTAGTTCGGTGCTCACACATTTTTCTCGTATTGAGTGGAGCAACGTTTCCGTCGACAACGAGGCACCAATGATGACTTTAGAAATCTCGATTTATTGTGTGCTCGATCCTTCGGAGGGTGCTCATAGGTGTAGGGGTGTGTGTTATGAGTATCTGTGTTGTACTACATAATTCTTAAAAAAGGTGAAACGATAAGAATTGGGAACTCCGTATGTTGCGACCGCCGTGAGTGAGTCAAACTTATTGATCAGTCTTCACAAAGTTGGAAGCCCGAATGGACAAATTTTGAGGGAGTTCTTCTTTACACCCTTCGTCCAAAAAAAAAGACCTTTTCTGCCCAAGTTCAAAGCTAAAAGGTCTTTCTTTTTGGACGAAGCTAAGGAAACTATTCAAAATATCCCACTAAGCATGATGTCGTTAGATAATTTCTATGTACGACACTATGAGAAGAGCTTACACGTGTTGTGGTCTTCCTTTGGGCTATCTGGTATGCGCGAGGTTAGGCGCTCTTTGAGGGCAAATTTCAGAGTTTGTTCTCGACAAACAGCTTTGTGGAATGATTCGTCAGTGAATTGGAGATGATTGAGCCGAGCAACCAGCAGCAACAGAAGATGGATGATCCTGCACCACGATGGATTAGACCACCAAGATACGAAGATCAATGTGGACGCGCAGTCTTCAAAATTCAAGCAAGGCCTCGAAGCGGTTGTGGCCGGGGATGAAGATGGAAATTTTTGGGCGCATCGACACTCGATCATGGAGAGTTGTTAGCATGCCGAGAAGGTTTGGCTCTAGCTAGTGACCTCAACCCGAAACGCTCCGGGTGGCAAGCAAATGTGCCAACGCAATTCGAAACATCCATGGTTAGGGTTTTGGGAGGCACATGCCAATCGTCTTGGAAATCAAGTCTCGGACAGGGGAGCTTCACAAGAAGTGGAGTTTGTTCATGAAGGCGGACGATCCAATGTTGATACTCGGGGCCTGTTTGGCAAGACTCCTCGGGAGAGGCTTCACTAGAGGAGGCGGAGCCGTTTTGAAGCTCGAAATTGGGGCTCCTCCAAAACGGCTCCGGCTCCTCCCTTTTCACCGAAAAACGGCTCCAAACGGCTCCTCCTCCTAGACCGTTTGGCGGGGCTCCTCAAGGAGGAGCCGGAGCCGGAGCCATGAAGAAGCCCCCGCCAAACAGGCCCTCATTGTCTAGCTAAGACCTTTGTAAACTATTTGTTAGGAAGATATGTTTGGTTTGTTGAACTTTGTGATAGAGTTTGTACAAGTTATCCTGATGAATAAAGAAGGGTGACGTTTATAGCTAAAAAAAACTAACAAAGGAAAGGGATTCTTTCTTTTTAAAAAAATAAAATAAAAAGAACAAAGGAAAGGGAATAGGCAAAGTCGGCCGATGGAATCCCGAATCGAATCGGCAAAACAATCATTGTACGTCGGTTTCCGTGATATCCGCGGTCCGTTTCCAATTATCGCCTCGACTCTCCGTATGCCGCACGAATCGATCGGCGGTTCCTCGTACCCAAACCGCCTCCAGGCGCCTATATATAATCAAGTCCAGGGCCCGGCCGGACGCCTGCGCTTTGTGTTCTCTACCCTGGTCCTCTCCCCTCCCTGCTTTCTCGCCGACTCGCCGTCTTCCTCATAAAAGATTTCGACGCTGCAGTAGCTTCGTGTTGAGAGGAGAGTCGGCAGCCAGTGGATCTTGTTTTCGAGAAGAGAAAGGAACTAATGGCTTCAGGTATGCGTGCACTCCGTCTCTACTCTAATATTAATTTTTAATTTCTGCTGGTTGATTTGAGTTGCTGTTCTACTTTTTTTTTTTTTTTACATGTACCGTTTGAGTATATATGCTGAATTTTTATTATTTGTATAGTAGATTGTATACTTAGGTATATAAAAGGAAATCATTTTTAATCCATATTTAAGTTTAATGGGAGATCTATACTCCCCTGTTCTAAACTATAGTTCACTTTTTGTTTTTATTATAGATCTATTTCTTTTATCATAAAATACTCCCCTGTTCTAAACTATAGTTCACTTTTGCTTTTCTAGATCTATTTCTTTTTATCATGTATCTAGATCGACATAGTGTATAACTAATTACATAGCAAAATCAATGTATCTAGAAAAGCCAAAGTGAACTTGTATATGTAATATTTTAGGCTTACCCTTCTTACTAGATTGCTAGATGACATCAACAAAAAGGAAAGATTTACCAATGTTCTTCATTAGTCCACGTTGTTCTACGTTGTTCTTAGTGCTAAGTGAAACATTATATGTTAAATTAGTTAGCCTTGCAATTTCGTAATAGCTAAATAAATATAGCACTATAGTCATAGCTTGTTTTTTATATGTTGGTTACAGGGATGCCAAAGCACACCTAAATCTAACATTTGGAAAAAGTCTAGGAAGGAGTATGAGAAACATCGAGCACATATGCGTCCTATTTCACTACAAAACAAACAATTCCCTTCAAAGACTAATAGCATTGGTCACACAAGTGTAAAATCAGCGAATAATTCAGTGGCAAAGGGTGCTAGCATGTCAAATCATGTTGTAGAGCATACATCAAAGGGTACAAAGCAACCTAGTGCCTCAAGCTTTAGAAATCACCGTATTTCGACGAAGAAACAGAAGGACCTTTCACGGTCACCAGCCGTTGGAAAAGCTAAATTTAATGAACTACATGCCAAAAGGAAAGGAGAGGTCAATGATGCTTCACAACCAACTTACTTGAAGACTATGCGAGGGTTGGTTCCAAAAACAACCAATAGACAAGATGAAATGGTGATTGACAATGACAAAGAAAATGTGAGATTTGGTGAGTATCATAAGGAGGGAGACACTACAAAGGAAAAACATACTCTGGATTCTACATTGTCGGACATCAATGGCAATTCGGGAAGCATATCTTCATATCCATTTGGTAGAGACTTTTACAGAATTTCGAAGGGGCAGTCATTCTATGAACTTAACTTTCCAAAATGTTGAGAAAATTGGGCTTATAGAAATAAACATGGGTCAAAATGCAAATTGCAATGGAAAAGATTACAATTCCATGTCCAAGAAGAGGAAGGAACCATCATTTGAAGAAAATCCTAAGGCACTTTCGAAGATAGTAATGTTGGAGTAGAAGTGGATAACATGAGTTGTAAGCGGATGAAGAAACTCAAACAATCCAGATATTGTAGTGGTGACCTTAATCATGTAGATTTGGAGGATGACACCGCTAGTATTTTAAAAGAATGATCAAGCTAAAGTCACAATGCCATCATGTGTTCAATGCTATAGTTGTTCGAAGCCCATTGACAAGCCTACTTGGAGGTATAATAGATGTATTTCAAAATTCAAAATCTTTAAAGTATTCTTGTATTGTGCTTTATGTTCTAATGTCTTTATTATTTATGTCAACAGTGGTATCTTGAAGATAGATGATAAGGAATATATATCATTAAATGGACATTTGTCTACTAAATCATGTGAGAAAACATGGAATTTGTGCGGACAATTGCTTAAAGTGGTTGAAGTGAAAAAGCTTTTGAGGTCGGAGGTGTGGCCTAAGGCATGGGAGGTATCAACACCCACCGGCAATGACATTGGCATCTATTTGTTTCCACATGAAATGAGGTGCATTTTTAACCTTTTCATAGCTTTTCACCACTACAATCCATGAGAAGTGTCCGATCCTCTCTTTTCCATCCCTAGGCAAGGCGAAGGCTTGAACCAACTAGTTAGAGAAGTCATGCAAAAACGATTTAGCTTTTGCGAGCTATTATTGGTGAAGCTGAAATGTTGATATTCCCTTCTAGTATATTGCCCAATCATCACCAGAGTATGTGTTTTCTTTTTTAATGTTCTCTTACCTTACTGATTGTTTTTATGGTCAATCGAAGTTACGCCTAGTCACAAAAATTCTAGGTTAATAGGGTTGAGGACCATTATGCTTATTTAAGTTTTTATAATGCATAGTCCAAAATGACCTCGAGTACTCATGTCTTGGACGATGTTCCTAGGTAGAGGGTCATTGTCTTTCTTTTTGAATGTTCTCGTCCCTTCTTTGAATGCTTTTATGGTCAATTGAATTTAAGTCGAGTCACTAAAATTCTAGGTTGATAGGGTTGAGGTAACTTGTGTTTTTACAAGGCATGGTCCAAAATGACCATGTGTACTCATGTCAAGGATGATGTTCTTAGGTAGAGGGTCATTGGCTTTGACCCTAATTTTATGTGATGTTATTATGGTCAAGTCTACATTGGTGGTTATATGCATGATACCTTGTTTCACTTTCGGTTCATTGACACTTTGATTTCTCTTATTTTGTAGCATTTCAAGGAAAACACTACCTATGGGGAGTATTCAAGCGTAGGGAAGACAAAGGTGTTGTGGTTGAAGAATCACTTAATGTTGTGGGGCATTGTGAGATGGAAAATCAACAAAAATGTTGTCATAGACCGGCCTAATCATATGCTACGAGGTGAAGAACCAAATCAAGAAATGTTTCAAATGGTGAGTGTCATACCTTTGGAAACACACTTGTTGCCTCCTAATAGAAGTACTCAAGAAGTTGAAGCTAGCCATCTCAAATGGCCAACCAACAATGGCTTTGATCTTAAAGCTCATGGTGAAGAAGGGGCACATGCAGAAGCTACTCCCCTGTTACTCGATGCCGCGACCTTTCCCCGCAAGCCATGAACAGGTTAACCCTAGTATGGGACATTCCGCGGACAGGCTGGTGGGTTTTGTTGTGCGGAAAACTCCGAAACTTGATAGAATTATCCGAGAGCTAGAAGGGGAGGGTGCATTGGTATTTGCTATGCAAGGGGAGATCGTTGGTGCTGGGTCTTGGGCAGGTAGCAAGGCTAATGCCACTCAAAAGTAGAGACCAGGCATGAGATGCTCTATGGAAACATCTAGGTAGCTAACGTTCCTTGTCAGCATCAACAGAAAGCGTACTGGTCGGGTGTGGGATATTCACTGGTGGGTTAGCTTCTTGGAGAGCATGAAATGGACTTGGATTATGGTAGCTTTTGCATGCTTTATATTGTAATTAAGTAAATAGAAATAGAGATAAAACCACATGAAATAATGGTCAATTTTTCGCTAAAGCATTAATTATGTATGGGTGAGTGAATGTGACAAGGTATTTTTGAAGTAAGTTCAAACAAAATTTCAAAATATATGCTAGAAAAAAGAAAGTCTCTTTCCCGCCGTCTACTTTCTCGCGTGATTGATATGCCGTGAGTTATTCACGGGAAAGGATTTCCGGGCGGGGAAAGACCCTTTCCCGTGAGCGTCGCACTCACGAGAAAGGTTTTGAGTCCGGTAGTGAATGTTTTTCCCTTATTTTCTATTAATGTCTCGTAATTTTTTCTTCTCCCGTTGCAACGCAGGGCATAGTAATATAAAATAAGTACTATCAATAGAGGGAGACAGAGAGAGGAATCAACCGGCGATACTAACCAGTATTGGTACTACTGGGGGCACGTTACAATGCCGTCTTTTCACCCGTCTCTGTTGCTAATTTTGCAAAAATCGCCCCGGTTTGGCTTGGAGACGGACGCCCGGTCCTCTCGTGTAGCGACGGCCACGGCCCGAGCTCCAAGGCCCAATCGCTGACTAGAGCAGCTTTGTAGGCGTCGTCGTCTTGACTTGACGACGGGCGCGGATCCCGTGAGGGCGCGCCGCGCGTGTAGGAATCGCTCAAGGTGCGCGACGACCTCTGCACCGGCCGCCACAGACTGCGAAGGTCCGCCTTGGGTTGCGCACGGGCGAGGTCCGCCCTAGCCGCCACGAGCCGCACGGCCAGGCCAGCTCAACGTCTCCTGCCGCAAGCCGTGTCCCCAGCCACCATGAGGCTCGCGGTGAACTCTGCCCGGAGCACACGCCCGTCCTGGGATTGTTTGCTAGTTCTGTATTTTATATATATATATATCTTCCGGTAGACCTTCACAATAATTGTTTGGTTGACTAAGCCCCTCTCGGGGCTTGCTTAAGAACAAGAAAGAGAGCTTCCCAGCTTCCCTTGCGAGTCTACAGTATGTCGGGGATTGAACGCAAATCCTGCTCGTAGTAGTAGATCATGGATACTACTATATTCAAATTCTGCATCTTAGCTGATGCTTTACTGTCTGATGTTGCCTCTTTTGTTTTTTTGTAAATCATTCAATCCGTTGGAGTAGTTCCCTATAGAACAGTGATTATCCATGTTGCTTCCTTGCCATTGTACAACAACACACTGATTAGTGTGAATTGAGCATAGCTCATTATCATCTACCCTACTAATGCACCAATTTCAACCCATTCAAATCTATTCAAATTCTATTGAAATCAACGTTACAGATTACTTCTTAATCTTCTCTCTCATACTCAAACACCATCCGACGATCAGGATTAAGTGTATGGGCCTTCCTCATGACAAACCCGTGCCAGCAACCTTCCTCCTCCTGCCGCGCTAATCACTCCATCCTTTTTCCGCCCATGCAGATGCTATATTTACGCCATGCATACAAAAATATATCCATTAATCCCTTCTCTTATTCTAACTTCTATAAATATCCATTTCTTTCTTTCTATTACTTTTTTGCCTTTCTTATTTCGTTGCCTTCCTATTTGAAGACCGTCAGGCACCACACTCTCGCATCTTCACCCGCGCGTGATAAAAGGATTTGGTCGATTGAGGACGGCCGCCGGGAAGAGACACATCTATGTATACGGAGGTGACGCCTACACAGAGCAACGAACGCCCGCCGCCGCAGCCCTACTCCCAAAGGACAAGGTGTTAGTCGCACACTACGATGAGAGCATCCGCGACTCCAGGTATGCACGCACTTGATTTGCCTCCCTGCTCTGGAAAACGGAGATCTGGAACACTGATTTAACCTATTGTGGCATCGCATACAAAAGGGTTCCCTACAACAATGGCGAGCGGCGACCAGCCGAGCAACGTGGACCGGATGAATTCGGTCTCAATTACGGTTCGTCCTTGTACTGGTTGCTCCTTACCAATCTTTATTAGTAAAGGTATCAACAATTTGCAACTCGCCACCATTGGGCAATGGAGACAGTGCGAACAAAAAAAAAAATCTTACTCTATCGTTGCCAATGATGTTGCTTCATTTTTTTACTTTTAGTCAATATAAAGGCCCGTTTGGTTTTCATAAGTCAAGTGACTTATAATATAAGTCAAAAAATTCAAAATAAGTGACTTATTTTGCCAAACAGATAAGGACTTATAAGTCATGGGACTTATAAGTCACTTGCAACCATTTTCTCTTCTTTTTTTCACCCACGACTTATAAGTCACTCATTTTTCTTCTTTTTTTCCTTAACTTATAAGTCAATTGCAACCAAACAGGCATGACTTATAAGTTACTGATTTTTAGTCACGACTTATGCAATACAAACAGGGGCCTAAGATATGTTTGATTATTATGGATCATCATCACATATTTTTACTATATTGTTACAATTAGTCAATAAGATGCGTTTGATTATTATGGATCATCATCGCATATCACAATTTGATCTCTAGTATTATTTTGTTATTTATGCCTTGCTCAAATGAATGCGGAAGAAATGAAAGAGGATGTAGATAATGAGACAACAATGGAAACTATTGGGAAGTCCCAGATAGTTGCCGAGAACGGAGACATAGAAACGTCAGTGTGTATGTATATATCTATATGGGTTATTTTTCTACAAATATAGGCATTTAACATTTATATTGTAATATTCCATATGCAGATTAAAGACGGCGATGCCGAGATAATCATTGAAACAGAACCAGACAATGTTGACGAGGATTTAATGATGGCGATTCCTCAATATAATAAACCTAAGGGGCTTAATAATGCAAATATCCTGCCTCAAGGTGAGTCTTCTTAATAGTTTATCTTTTTTTTTATTATTATTATACAATTTTAGAAGGTTAGCATTTTTCTCACAGGCTTCACAATTTTGCGATGTGTTTCATCTATAGGACCATACCCTTATATTTGTACTTTGGAGGAATTTGGATGTTGAGATTATCTGATTCTTTTGGAATGACTTGCAGGAATAATTCTTCCAGAATGACTTGTAGGAATAATCTGTTTTGTCGGCTCCACTTGGTAGCTGATTCTTGCATTGGTGAAGGGGGTTTGAGCCCGGCAGCGATGTACTATTATGTAAGTAGTGATGTTTAGATTTTTTGAAGAGGTGTGCAATGAACAGCCATGCGAATGAATGTTTTGACAGATTCCTTGGACATATCCCGGACCTACTTAAGGTCTTAGGCACAATGCAAATTAGATGGCTATTAAGGCGAGACGTAACTTTATTATGTCTTGTTAATTATTATGCATAAGTGTTATATATGGTCATACAATTGGGTGAAACTTGAACTGATCTATGAAAAAAGTTATCGCTGTTTTGGTTGTTGTAATGCGCATCTCTAAAATAAAGCCGTAGTGTTAGCACAGGTACTATACTAGTCTACCAAATGCAACACAATGATACACAAAGTGATATTCATGATTAATCTTAATTACCTGCACAACATTAAACCGCTTGCAGACGACATCGTACAACCTATCATTTTAGTTGTCTATATTCTAATTTGAGGCGCCTTGTGGGCGACACCTCGTTTGTGGGTTGTACATGCCCTTAGAGAGAGATTGATTTATGAAATCCAACAGGCAATACTAACAAGTACTGGTACTATTAACAAGGGCAAATATAACCTGCACCAATGTGCAAATTCAGAATCCCAACAAAGAACTCCATGGTGCTTAGCATATGGTTGACTTAGAACCTGTAGAACAAAAGTCATGCAAAGTCCTAGTCTCCTAGACAGAGTTCATGAGAAGCATAGAACAGGTAGAACAAAAGCTCCAGGATTTGCATGTGAGTAGTGGATCAGCGGCCCCTAGAACCATGGGAAACGATCAACAGGAGTCAACTCCAGCAGTACATCCGCAGAAGCCCTTGGCCAGAGACGGAGTTCCCTTTGGGCTGCCTCAAGCTTGGCAGCATGCTCCGGCTTGACCTGCGAACGATGGTACACGATGCTCATTCTTTTGAGGACCCTCGCGTTCATCACCAGGAACTTGCAAATGCCCCCACATGGGTGGCCTTCCAAGAGAGAATCAGTGTAGAAGGTGACACTTGACAGGCGATACAGAAATCCAACTGCAGTTATCTGCTTCTCCCAAAACTCTGCAGCTAAGGGCACTGGGCTTCCCGGATGCCGAAGCTCCTGATAACACAAAGGTGAACTGTGTTACGAGCAGTTAACAGGAAATATAACAGAATGGAAAGCATCAGCTGTCGGAATTACAATGATTCTGAGATCCTTGAGGCAGGGAGAGCTGTTCAGCAAGCATGAAACCAAGGTAGCAAGAACTCCATGGTTGTGATCCAGAGTAAGGCTGAGTGATTGCAAGCCAAGCAGGTGCTTTTTCTTGGGCAAACTCATAAAGGCTGAAGCCTTGGCCATGTTCAAGACCTAATCAAAACACAAATAAATGAAAGTTTGCACCTTGTGTAAACTACTTTGTATTGTGAAAAAATCATTTGAATAGGTTTCCAATGACTACATGCTTTATTGTGCTACTCATTACTTGTCATGTGAACTGAATCAAGCGTTAGTCCTAAATGAGATAGACTAGCCTAAAGATTGGACATTGCTAGGATTATTACAAACTGCATAGAAGGAAAAAGATCAAAACTCAAATTTTATTGTATGAGAATAGAAACAGCAAAGCTAGACTCCCTGCATGCAATAATTTACAAAATACTGGCCAAATACAGAGTATGCATGAATATACACTGAGGACTAATTTCTAAACTTGAAATTTAGATATTCTCTGGAAAAAGATATATTAATTAAATGCGAGCCAATCCTCAAGTAATCTTATTACAAATACAATGAACATACATTGATGATCAGGTGGGATGCTAGACTCACCAACACAAGTACCACCACGTTCTTCTCCATAGTAGGACTGATCAGAAGTAACAAAAAACAAGTCCAAGCCAATGGCTTATGCACGATGCAATTGCAACAGGAAGTGCTTCAACATACCTCTTATACCAAAAGGGGCAATCTTATGTAAATTATTCTGGATTATCATATAAAAATATGTGTCTCCCATATAATTCTCAAATCTATATACCTTGATAT
This sequence comes from Hyparrhenia diplandra, assembly GCA_015847255.1. Lineage (NCBI taxonomy): Eukaryota > Viridiplantae > Streptophyta > Magnoliopsida > Poales > Poaceae > Hyparrhenia > Hyparrhenia diplandra. Next base: position 53,559 of record JADLZK010009055.1, read on the forward strand.
ATATGTGAAAAGATTAGATTTTATTAGATAGCAGCCTGCCCTTGATCAACTAAAAGACTTTCATTGTAATGAGAAATTGATGAGCAAGTAACAATCACAACAATTCAGGGTTCACATCTGGTACTGGTAGATATGTCATCTCTTTTCTTCCACACCAGTATATAGATTGTGAGTGTATGTCATTCCATTCCACCATTAACTAGTACCATCCTTGAGCTATCCACAATAGTTTCTGGGTGAGATGGGACAACCTTGAACTACCAAGTGCCAATAGTGAAGGATGCATGACAGTAGGACATATTAAAATGAAGAGTGTGATATGCTAGCATTGCAAGAAAATGGAGGAATCATGATGAGCAATGCAGTACAACAAAGTACTAGTTTTTTTTTTTATGTCATCATGGAAGCTGTGATTTATGTAAGTACAAATTCACCTTGCAATTTAGCATGACCATACTAAATGGTGCGAGTAGCAAAGGAGCCAAAAAGATGCACACTGAGCCAAAACAAACTAACCTCGGAGTATTCAGTTGATAAGTGCAGCTGGAGCGTCTTGGTGCAGCTGAGTGCAGTGAGGAATGTTTCCATGTTTTTTATCTCATCCGTCTGCTTGTGCTCCGTCTCAGCCATCTTCTTGTAATCAGGCATCTCCTCGATTTCATGAATGGAGGGGTACTCCCTATTGGCGTCGTGGATGCTCCAAGAATGCTCAGGGTAGCCGTAAGAGAGGCTCAGCCTCACCATGTTGAGTGGCTGCGCCTTTGCCTTCTTGAGGGGAGATGCAGAGCGGGCGATACGAGTAGATGTCTAGCTTCTTGAGGCACGGCGCGCGTATGACGATCTTACGCGCCATGTGGATGTCATGGATCTCCAGGCGCTCTATCGCCGAGCACCTGGACATGATGAGACGGATGTCGCCGTCCGTCGCGACTACGTTGCGGAGGCGGAGCGACTGCAGGGCGCGCAGTCCCATCGCGGTGGCCTTGCTCGGCACCTGGAGCCGGCAGTTGTAGAGGTCCAGCGAGGTGAGCGTCTTGCAGGTGTACACAGCGTCGGGCAGCGCGTAGCACTCGCTGTAGTCGGTGTTGGCGATGCTGAGCTCCAGGAGCCCGCCGCTCCCGCAGAGCTCGCGGAAGGCCCAGGAGAAGCACTCGCCGTACAGGCCCATGAATCCGCAGCACGGAAATTTTTTTCAGCGAAAAATCGCCGAAATTTCCGATATATCGCATTTTTCAGTGAGGTCGAAAAAATTTTATATCGGTCAAAAATTTTCGGCCAAATTCATATTTCACTCAAAAAATTACACCAAACCATCCTAAAATCTCCATAATCCCCATAGTCTTAATAAAGACTTATTTTTTTTCAAATCTATTTAATTTTCTCACTAACGCATTCGATGATACTAGCATATTTGTGCAAGTTGCCCACCGTGAGTGAGCCCGTTGTATTATCACCGCACAACTTATGTGATATATTGTGTTATTTCGTTCATGTTATTTAAATTTGTGATGGAAGATGGATTTATGAGTTTTTCTAGTGAGATGATGCCAAATTTTTTAAAACGCATTTTGAATTTATTTAAATTTGATCCGATATTTCCGAAATTTCTGAAATATCGCATTTATCGGCAGGTGCCGATATTTTTTCTACCGGTAGAAAAACCTTGATCCGCAGTCGATCTCGAAAGCCTCGACCGGCGCGGCGCGGCGTTCGAGGACGCAGCGGAGTGCGCGCACCCAGCGTTCCGGGTCGTCGCAGCGGTCCTCGTCGCCTTCGTCGTCGACGGCGAAGCCGCGGCGGTTGAAGGTGGCGGGGCGGAGGACCAGGCGCGGGAGCGTGGCGAAGACGCGGGGCCAGCGGCGGGAGAGCACGACCGTGGCCGCCGCGTCGCGGAGCGGCAAGCGGACGAGGATGGCGTGGAGGGTGACGTCGTCGAGCGCGCCGAGCCGATCCTCCGCGGCCGCGCCGGCGCCGGCGTCGGCGTCAGCGCCGGCTTGCGGAGGCGAGCGTCTTGCCCTCTTCGCCGCTGGCGGGGTAGTGCGTTCTTGGTCCATAGGAGGAGGGGAGGAATGAGAGGGAAGAGGAGGGATGGAGCGAAGATTTTGCTGCTGATGGATTGGAAGGCGGTCCTCCGCCACGCCGGCGTCGGCGACGGCCTGCGGAGGCGAGCGCCTTGCCCTCTTCGCCGCCGGCGAGGTGCGTTGCTGGTACATGGGAGGAGGGGCGAGGAATGAGAGGGAAGACTGGGGATGGGAGCGAAGATTTTGCTGCTGATGGATTGGAAGGCGTGCTTTCCTTTCCCGCCAGATTGTGGAATGCGCGCCCTTTTCCCGATCCTTTTGGGAGGGAAATGTAGAGACTTTTCGGCCGAGAAGCCGCGTAGGCGGCAGCCCCGATGGATCGGTCGGTGTGCTCAGGGAGAGGTAGTACGGACGATGGCGGCGGGACGGCGGCGGCGGTGGGTGCGAGACGGCGGCGGCGGTGGCGGTGGCTGCCTGGTCGGCTGGGCCCTGAGCCATTGGAATTCTGGAATGGGCCGAGCCAATTTCTAATTGGGCTTAGGTCTGTGCATGCACAAAAAAAAATTATATATTCATATACTCCCAGCCTCCCAGGATGCCTGTGCATGTACGAGTATGGATGAACTAGGTTGGGAGGCGCGCTTCGCTGCGCCCGTAGGACTGCACATGTGATCACGATATATTTGGACTGAACTGAGTATGGAGCTTAAACGTGTGATTTATTACTAACAGATTGGACTGTTTATGTCATGTATTTCTCAAAAATAAAGATGTTTGATAGATACATAAAAAAATTGAAACCCTATTCTAGTTGTACTTTAGAGCGAGTCTGCAACCATGGCTTGAAGTCCATCTGCATGATTAGTTGATTACCCACCTCCGTGCTGCCCGCAAGCACCATAGAGCAAAGGATTTTTTTTTTTTTCCTACAGAGATGAAAAGATGGTTCCAGTATCCCTAAGGGCTCGTTCGGTTGCCCCAGGAATGGCCCGAACGGGCTCTATTCCAGGCGGAACGAGCTGGGCGGTTTGTAAACCTCCGACCCTCGGGCTCCAATCCGAGTCGCGTGCGAGACGCGAGACGAGGCGCCGCTGCTGGCGGCGCGACGAGGCGGCGTGGTGGCCCGGCGGCGCACCGACGGCGACGGCGACCTCCTCCCATCCGGCGTACTCTCCCCGTTGCCTTCTCTCCGGTAAAGCATCGCTTCCTTCCCTCTCCTCTAGGTCTAGGTAGGTCTAGGGTTCTTGGTACTGGGGGGCCTGACCAGCAGGCGCGGCAACGGCGGCGGCGTGCTGGCCAAGGTGGCTGAGTTCGTGGGCGGCGGCGTCCTGCGGTGCTACCCGCTACGCTGCTATTGCCACACGCAGGACGCACGAAGCACAGGCACAGGAGCAGCCGCTCGTAACGCGGTGTCGCCGTCCGTCCGTGTGTACACAGGGCTCTAGATCCGGCAGATGCGCGCACGATCGATCGATCGATGTGTTGTCCATCCGTCCGTCGCTCTGTCTCTCACTCATACAGGCAGAGCTCTGACGTACGGACACTCTCAAGTCCGATCTGGTGATGAGCCAGCGCTTGCTTCAGTTAAAGATTCCGTCCTGCGCCATGGCCATCATGCACACAGCACTGCACTGACCGGCTAGGTGCAAATGTGCAATGGCAGCTCCCTGTCAGGGGCAATATCTTGTTCTTGATTGAAAGTTAGATGAAGCATGGCCACTCCCTGTCAGGAATCAGTATGATGTTATTTATATGCATGATTAGTTTCTTCTTCCTCAACAAACCTTCAAGCAAAACCACCACTATGTCTGATTTGTCTATTCCTAAGATTCAAAGTGCATATATGCAGCTGTTTTGCGATTGAACTGTATTGCAACTCATGTTTCTTTCAGTTCAGGATAGGTGAAAAGAACCAACTTTTGTGTTTTACTTTTTAGGAGGGGCTGCTCCTAGATGGTCTAGTTTGAAACTGTAGTGCATATATGCAACTGTAGTGCAGTAATCTTCCTGCTTCCACATAGTTGTTGTACACAATCCAAGTTAGATTAGATAGTTGGCCTTTTTTTTCTACAATTGATTAAATTAAAGTTAGCATGTATGAAAGATCTTCTATTAAAGTTGTTGTACAGCCTTGCATTTGTTAACTTATTAACATTTTTGGGAAAGGTGATGCATTCCATCTATTTCCATGTCTATGAATAGGACTAATGTGAATGCTATTTAATTTCCATGTCTGTGTTTCTGCAGTTGCTGGAACCTTTGTGGACAACTATGAATTTGAGGAAGAGGCTTCTGAGATCCATCAATCTGTCTTTTTGTGAGAGTGCAAAGGGCCTGGGAGATTCATTTTTATTTTCCTTGATCTTGGATCATTTGTAGTTATAAGGCACACTTGTTATTCACTTATGTATGAACAAATATATAGGCGACTGTGATCTCTTCTTTTTCGCGGTATTGATCGTGCACTTGGTAGTTCTGATGAGTTTTGGCAACCAGGTGGTAGTTGTAGGCGACCGCTTGTTTTGATTGTTCTGATGATCTCTATGGTATTTGCTATGTGCTCTCTGCAAAATTGTTGTGTAGTTCTGTGACCTCATACCTGGACGTGCCAATCCTGCCAAATAATCAAAAAGCAGCGGATGTTTGGATGAGTCCTGATGAGTTTTGTAGTGTATTTGCCTGTACTGCTTGTAGTGTTTTTCCCCTACTTGTACTGTTCTGCCTGTTGTAGTAGTAAAAGCTTGTAGTGGACTGCTGATCCAAAGTTCTTGTACAGCGGATGTTCCTGGCCTCTGCACCAAAGCTGCCGAACAGAGTTTTGAGAACACCAGGAACGGAACAGGGGCTGGATTTCAAACAGACATGGAGCGAGTGTACCCAGCTGGATCCACTGGTTCCTGTCCAGGAACTGTTCCTGCCTGGATTGGTTCCTAGAACAACCGAACGAGGCCTAAATCAGCAAGGGTAGTATGAATGAAAAACTCAGATCAAAAAAGTTGTTAGCACGAAGGATGAGTCTGAAGTATATGATAACAAAACATTTTGTTCTGATCTGATGTATGCGCCACATGCAGACTTCAAACTTTAGGAACTGAAATCGAACTGCATTTGAGTATAAACAAAAGGAATTCATCAAACAAAGCAAGTACTCAGGTGGGTTCGGAGTTTGAGATTATCTCATTTAAGGTTTTCAGCCATGAAAGGAAAAAATTCAATTCAGGACAGAAAAATGAGTCAACCAATAGGAAAGCAAAAACAAACATGTCATCAACACAAACCCACCAACAATTATCAAAGCAGTATAAGATCATATGCCAATACATACCATATTCCATAGAAGGCAAAACACTACCAGTTAACGTGACACAGATATCAACACTCACAAGAAAATAATAGCCCATAGATATTGGAATGGTTCCATTGGTCGATCCAAAAGAAAAAAAAAAATAACATACCTAACCCATATCTCTTGGTCTGAAAGCACTTGTCCCTCATGGTCCCAGTTGATAGGTATCAGGGAATATCAATGCAACGGCATCTCTGAATTGGTGTCCTAACTCCTTGTTACCAGAGTAGTTTTAGAGGCATCCTTAGTTTATCCCAAAGTATGATTCTAGCTAGCTGAAGCACTAAAAAGGAATGAGCGATTTGTTAGTGAAGGCGAGGATTGAAACAATATCTAAACCACATACCTTATAGTCACTAATCAGGATGATGCAGCATTATATTTTGAAAGAACTTGCAGATACAAATAGAGAAAAAGTAGTTTCAGTCTCAACCTAGTAAGTTAGCTCAGCATCAAGTTTAATTACTCAAGCTTAATAAGAGAATAACATCAATTGACATACCACGAAGCATCTATGTTGGTGGCTTGTAGTGTGATAGAGGATCGATTTTCGGTATGAAGTAATAGAAGTTTAGTAAATATATGCAACTGACCTCTGCGATGCCAACAGATCAATAGAATAGATGTGAAATATTACTACTATAGGTCTAAGCTAGGCATTTAGGAACGAAAACTACATATGCAACTGCAAGCAAAAGAATTGTGACTTTAATCTTGTTTAGGAAATTTATGGGAGAACTACAGTACCTTTGACCTGATATGCAATGTGGATCCTTTCCAGTGATCCAGAGAGCACCATCGATGCTGATGCGAGTAAGCGAGTTTGACTGGAGCAACTACTATTTGTCTTCCTGTTACACCAAAGAGAGCCGGTTTGACAACCTGAGGCTGTACTGGCAGTGCCGGGCATGAGATCAGTGGCAAGAACAAAGTCTGGTACCTGCAGATTGTATTGGTGTAATTAGAAAGAAGCACAACCCTGCTGTTGTGCTGTAGGTTGTATGACTAATAGTGCCACTACCTGATGTATCTTTCTTGGCTAAATAAAACAATAAAGAGTGTGCTTGAATCTAATTTTTTTCTTAATTTTGGCAATGAATGTATATGTAGTTGCATCAGCTTTGCCTATATATAGATATAAATGAACAATAATGCCGTGAAGAACAACAATTGCACCAAAATGGTAAACTGCATAGATGGCAATCAACAAAAAAAAAAATCATATCTTAACCTTATCCTTGTTATAACTAAGTAGTATTACCTATGGGAGTTGTCCTAAGAAAGAAAAGGAGAATGGTAATAGATTCATAGGCACATCAGTTCCAAAATCAGTTATGTCAATGCCATGTGACCAACACAAAACGAACCAAGGGCACACTGTGTCATCTTGGTTGTCAAGGAGTCCATACCACCTTGCTGTGATGTCGGTATGACAACCTACGTAAAAGAGAAGACATCAAATTGTCTCTTGTATTGACACAGTCTAACAGGTTCTGTGTATTTTTTAACAGATACTGTAACTGAAGTATGGAAGAATATTGTTGCGAACATTGCAAACCATAAGGACTGCCATACCATGGGATCTTAATAGGCAATGAGGTGTATCCAGGAAGAACAGTTGTTGCCATCCTAATTTGTGCTGAAACAAAGAAAAAGAAACATCACTCGAGCTTTAGACCATGGCAAGTTGAAAGCACCAAGAAGCTAATTAATCTGAGGAAGAAAGATAGAATGGAAGCAGAGCACATGGGCATCATTCAAGCACTACACAACTACCATGTCGTTTTAGGGTAAATCTGTGCATGGGATGAAGGCCATAGGGGAAAAAAAATCTGAACTCCCTTTTGTCCTTGCAGGAGGATGCATTCGATGAATCAAATATTCTGTTTCAAAAGTTTTGAAGTGAACAAAAAAAAACATATTAGAAACTGAATGAAAAATCAAATCACGAAATACTTTAGGAAGGGAAGGATGAACCATAGAAAGGCCAAGAGGATTATCTTACCAAGTCTGATGCAGCCTCGGCCACGTTCTAAGATCCAAACAGGTTCCCGTCGCTAGAGGAGAGGGAGGAAGGCAGCGACGTGGTACTTCGAGGTGAGCCAAGCAACCACGACGTCCACCTATGGGGAGGCTACGATCGACGGAGGCACCGAGCAAGGAGGGCAGCGAGCTCGGCAGGGGACAGGAAGAGGAACCCAGGCGCCGCATCGACGCACGCCGCGACCACAGAGGAGGAGGCGGAGGCGGCGAGGTGCGTAGGCGGATTTCTTTTTGGGGCATCGATGGGTAGCGGCCGGATGCAGCATCTGCGAGTATTGTGGCCAGGGGAGAGAAAGAGGAGGTGGAGGCGGAGCGAGCGGTGGCGGCGGGCGGGAGCTCCCGCAACCCGTGCTGCGCCGTCGGCACCGCGCGGCGCTTGGGGCACCGGCCGTCGCAACGCGCTGCCGCCGGTGCGGCGCGCCGTGGCGGTGGCCTGCCAGATCTGGAGGGACGGAGAGAAAGAGGGGGAGAGGACGGAGCGGAGGAGGCGAGGCGAGGCGAGGCGTTTTTTTTTCTCGTGATGATGGGTGCGTGCGGCGTTTAACCGGAGGAGGCGGAACAGAGGCCGCCACAAGCACGAGCCCACGCGGCCGCAGTTGATTGGTGAACAGGACGCTACAGTAATCAGAGGGTTTCTCCGTGCGCGGATTCTACGCGGCATATGGATTTTCATATATATATATATATATATATATATTCATATATATATATATTCATATATGAATGGATACAAGACTCTTGTTTTTAGATATTTTTATTTTTACCTCTAGAAACGGCGGCGCCTCCCAGCATGGCTAGTCCGGACACGTCGCCTGAATTCTCCTATTGGACCACCTCGTCGCCACCTCACCTTCCCTGTTCTGATTGCTTCATCTCACCAAGCCTGCTCCAAAAATAACAACGAGCCCCCTCCCTCGAATAAAAACGGAAACCAGAAGCTTTCTCTCATTCTCTCTCTCTCTCCGTCCCAATGCCGCGGTGTTGTGGGAGGCCACCAGCCCCGCCCTGGCGCCTCCATCTCCACCTCTCCTCTTCGCTTCCTCTCTCTCCTTTTCTCCCTCTTTCCTTCCGGTATGGACACGGGCCGGGCGGGTCGCAGTTTTGTACCAGCCGGCAAAGCGCAGCGGCTTACCCCCTCCCCCATGGCATGTGCTGCTCTAGGCTGCTCGCTTCGGCCCCGTGACCTAGGGTTTGTACAAGATTCTCCATCAATGTTACCTCCCTCTCCTGGTCTCTCCCCTTTCCCGTCCCCTGTTGTTGTCTCCAGGTTGGGCCGACGATTGTGCTCTCTAAACTTCTCGCTTCCTTCAGTTTGAGGTTCTATTCTCGTGACATTGGTTGGTTCTAAGGTGCATCTTCTCTGATCTCCGTTCTTGGCAATTCCTATGGTCTTTCTTCAAGTATATTAACCTTTGTCTCCACAGTCCACCCTTTGCAGCAATTATGTGTTAGCATTCCCGCCATGTTGCTTCTTGCGCTTCTTAAATCAAGGTATAATAACCACTCACTTAGGCTAGTCTTATCCATTTTTTCCGGTTCATGTCGTAGTACACCCATTTGCAAACACAATGCAAGAATATCGACAATACGGATACTAAAATAAGTTAGGTCTCTGGTGGAACTTCCAGACAAATACGAATGGGATATAAGAAATTATGTTGTGCATGGTTCTGCTTTTGAGGTTTGATTAAAGAAACACGTATTGATTTTTAGATCACGTTCTGAATCAGGAACAAAAATATTAAAGAAACATATATTGAATTTATGACCACGTCCATAGGTGTTGATGACAGTTAGATTATATTTATGCATGTTTTCAGCTGTTTGCTAAACACATGCGTGTGTAGCCCTAATTATAATCTTCTCTTTGTCCCAACTTTCTATTGATCGGGTGAAATGTCCTTGTTTGATTTTGGTAATTAAACGCCTATTGAACTAATACGTGTGATTGAGATAATATATAGGAGATTAGTTCACATATGTGATGATGCAATAAGAAGCTTTTTGCATTTGAGAGATGACATAGAGTCATGTGACCAAAATGAAGAGGACCAACATGAGGTTTGACTTGGATCGGTTGCAAGTGTGAAGGGTAAGTCAAAACTTTAAAGTGTGAATGGTTCTAGCTTCACCAATAGAGTTGTTCATGGAGTCAAAGCCAAAAAAAACAACTTCACTCAAGAAGTAAAGTGGAGCTGTGCCAAAGGGACCTAATAATATGTCTAATACATAGCAAAATAGATGGCGTAGTATAAAGCAGACATGTGTGCTGATTGAAGTACCAAATTACCAAATAAAGCATCCCATTAATCTCGCTGAAATAATTTGTTCACTTTAGACTTTATTTAGTACCACGCGTACACTCTTTTCGATCACTTGCACATTTGCAATTCGAGACATGTCAAGTGTAGTTTATGCTCTACTTGGGCGCCGAACTTGGACTTGATGTTCTCGATCACTCCACCGTCGACCTGCAACGCCCGGCAGACGAAGCACGTTCGTCGGCACCGCGGGCTCAGCGCCGAACAGCGCCTCGGCGAACGTCTGCGTGCCGGGGAGCTGGCTGTTGAACGCCGAGATCGCCACGGCGGGCGGCCGCCGACGCTCCACTGAAAGTGCACGAGGCCGCGGGGGAACACGAACACCTCTCCCTTTGCCGACGGTGCGTGTGAAGAGCCGGTTCGCCGACGTGACGAAGCCCACCTCGAGGGTGCCCTCGATGACGAAGAGGATCTCCGTGGCGCGCGCGCGGGTGCGCGTGCGGTGGGCTGACGCCGCCCCACGGCGCGAAGTCCGCGCGCGCCAGGGACACGCCCAGGGTGTTGAGACCGGGAGCACCGACACGTCCGCCGCCGTCACCGCCGACCCCGTCGTGTTGCCCGATGCGTACACGTCGGTGGCATTGGCCAGACCGCCGAAGAAGAAGTCGTCCGCCGTCACGTTCGCCTCGCGCTTGCAAGGGAACCCGTTCACCCGCAGCGCTGAAGAATGGGCAATTATTACACAGTCAGTAATGGAACGCCAATGCACGTGGAGGAAATGCGAGTACGGTTGACTCACGGCCTTGGAGCGATTTGTAGTCGGCGACGCAGATGTCCTGAAGCATGTCGGGGTCGCCGGCGAGCAGCGGCGTGGCGAGCGCCAGGATGACGGCGGCGCAGGCAACGAGGAGAACGGCGGGGAGCTTGGGCGCCATGGTTCCCGTGATCGCCTTGTGTGGTGGATGTGCGTGCACAACGGCGGTGCGCAAGTGTGTGTGTATGTGTGTGTGTGAAGATCGTCGATGCTTTGATGAGAAAATATGGGAGGCAGGGAGCTGGTATTTATAGATCGATCACTCGATGCATGGAGCTGTATCTAAGAAGGGAGTACGTACGTAGATGATGAGTTTTTCTTTCACGCAGACGCAGCGATGATGTTGATGTGCGAGCGAGAGTGATGAATAGTATAGCAGTGTAATTTCTCACGTCAAGAATTAAATGCAAACTATCACATCTGCATTAACGTACTCTCGGCCCCATCGATCAGCTTAGTACATGTTAATAGAAAAAAAAATGGCATCTTAATTCACATGCTCTGTCCAAATTGTACAGAATTTTAAATAGCTTGCACGCTATATTGTGTGTGCAGGATCACATATCTTTCCATTGCAGTAACTACTAACGTGACTCAAGGTACATGAAAATGGCTTTAATTTATGGCTGCAGGTGCCTAAATTTTCCGGTAACAATACTACAACAGCATCAGACATCTCTAGGCATGCTTTGTCAACAACCAAAAAGATATACTCGATCTACTCTTTCGATCTTCTCTAGGGAAAAAAAGCCATTCCAAACCATCTTCAATAGTGCAGTGATCCTTTAAATGACCAACAACCTTTGGTAGTGATACCTTATGTCCTTATATCACACTATATATATGATAGTTACTCCCACCGGCATAATGCTTGTTTTCCCCATTATTTTATTAAGTATTCGTTGAAAAAGAAAATAACAACCAGAATGTTAAAATGCATCCATAACTGACACCACAAAACGTAATAAACAACTACTCCATCTGTACGTAAGTAAATTAATTCCTAGAATCCGTGCAAACTAACTTTTATAGGAACTAACAACAACCGTAAAAATAAGAATATTATAAAAAATATATTTTTTACGGTATATGTAACGATACTAATTTGATTTTATAAAACGTGACAGGTTTTTCCAAAAGTTCGGTCAAAGTTTGAAAAGTTTGACTTAAGAAAATTTTGTGAATCTATTTATTCAGAGACAGAGGGAGTAATTTAAGTCCTAAAATAGTGCATCCATGCGAACCCGAACATTGCTTAGCTAGCCTTGATACATAAGCAATGCAGATCTTACCCATCTTAATAACCCTACACGCTGATCTTACCAATGTCCAATTTGAACAATGCACACTACAAATAAAAAAAATATAACCAACCGTTAGCAGACCACAACTACTCATTTATTAATCCTAAAGATACCATATTGGACCCAAAACCACCAATCCAAACTAAATCAAAAAGATTTAGGGTGACGCAAGTACCCCAATATCAAGCTCCACCTCCACCGTGCTCTATGCCCCACTACTGGAAGGGCGGTCGTAGGTCCACATGGACGCTCAACTTGTAAGGGACAGAGAGAGAAGAGGGAGGACGATGGCGACAAGAAATGAGGGAGATGGAGTTAGGGTTATGGATGGGGTCATTTTCATCCTACTGCTAAGTCAGCAACTTGGCGCCACATGCGAAAACCATCATCGAAACCAGGCAAGGTGCAAAAGCAATGGTTTTTCAAAGTTGGAGAGAAAAAAAACTGTTTTTGAGTGGGAAAATTGGACGATAACGAAAGTTGATGGGTCCAAGTAACTATTTTTCCTAGAAGTTTGTAGGATGAAATTTAAGCGGCCGGGATCATATAGACCTAGGCCCGGTGCAGCTGATATTGGCCCAAAATTATCTGGACCTAATTTCTCGGTTTGGCTCAGGCCCGTATATTTTGGATGGATGGATTAAGGATTATACGTCCTCTAGATAGAGTATGCCATGATGCACGCCTGTCTTCTTTCCTCTATTGTGTGCAACTCATTCACCAAATTCCACACACAACCAGACGTACGAAGCTTTGATGGTACCAGATTTCATCGGATGGCTAAAATAACCTGTCCGAAATTCATTCCGGAAATAGAAACACGCTATAGAGATGATTTCTTTTGTATAAATCTTGTGTATATATCATATATTGAAAGGTGCAAAGTGCAACAATTTTACTCGCAGTAGTGGGGAAAGAATCGCCGATAGTTCACCACTTATATGAGACCACGCCACCTTGTTTACAAACGCCTCAGTTAAACTCCGCCGATAGGCCGGCGTCTCCAGGACGAGTGCGCGCCGGCGTGGAGCGACCCGGCGCAGAGCAGCTGCGTCCCCGTCAAGATGATGGTGAAGGCCTCCAAGGTGCGCTGCACAGAAACATACAGTGAGGACGCTGAGGCAGGAAAGGAAATACAATGCAAATTAAAATGGATCTGCAATTCGTAGTCGTCGTTACCAGGCTCCCGGGCCTGACGCTGAGGCTGATCTCCTTGCACGCCAGCCACCGATAACTTATACTCCCTCCGTTTCAAAATACTTTGCAACTATAGGAAGCGTGCCGTCAAACTTTCTCAACTTTGACTAAGTTTGTATAAAAACACATGCAATATTTATATCTCTAAATAAATTTATTAAAAAACTAGACTTAAAGATCTTTTCGATGATACCAATTACTTGATATAAATATTTATATATTTTAATATATAATTACCGGCAGTTTGAAAACGTTGACTTCTCGGAAAAGCGAGAATTGCATGTTTTGTGGAACGGAGGGAGTACATTCAAGAAGTTCAGGAAATGAGGGAGGAAAGCAAGATTACAACAGTTATCAGTTCAATACAACAAAGTTCAGGAAACAAAAAAGGAAATGAAAAAAAAATCCTTTCTATCAACAAAATTTTCACGCGGCGGGCAGCCACCACGGACGGCCGTATTGGACCAAAAAAAAATTTTACAAGGAAAGATGATTTTTTTTCTCTCAGCCGTTGGATGTGAAATGAAGGGCGTCGGGATGGGGTATGTCACCGGTGACTTACCTTCAATAAGTCAGAGAATCCAAGCCGTGCTAGCCCCGTGTGTGGTTCCGCCAGTCCTTGTCGAAAAAAAAACCCCCAATGAAGGTGAAGGTGGTTGGTGTTGGTGCACAAATTTGTCACACATAGATTGGTGCACAAATTTGTCACACATAGATGCACTCTCCCGGATAAATCCGATCCTCAATGCTTCACGCCGCAAGTGTTCCTAGAGTGCCACACTTTTTTTTTCGAACAAGGGGCTTCCCCATTTCCATTATCGAACGGAAATACAGCGGTGTTCTAGGATAGTTCGAGAAAGCAAAGGAAACGTTCAGATAAGTAGCGGTGGGGGACAAGTTAACCCCAGCAAACAAACTCCTCCTGATCCAAAAACAACCCTGGGACCTAATGACAGCAAAGCAATATTACAGACAGGATGCAGCTAGATAATGGCGACCACTCCTCTTCTTCGGCGTCTTCTCCTGGCCTCCCCCCGCCAAGTAGTCCGGTCACCAGCGTCGGTCTTGTCCCATCGGGTTGATGGCTTAATCGCAACATAGCCCGGCGGCTTTGCGGCCCAAACCTCCTTGTTTCTCCTCCTTCAGAAGACACGCCCAATACTTCATTAATGCACATGCATGGCTCACAATCTCCAAAGGGTTGTGGAGTTTCTTCCCATCAAAGCAAATTGAATTACGTTTTTTCCGGATGGCCCAACAAATGGCCGCAAGTCCAATGGCATGAAACTGTTTACCATCGGGGATCCATTTATCACACCATACCCAGCCCTTGTTCTAAGGATGTAGGAATATCATTAGCACCAAGGCAAGTAGCCATTGTCCCCAAATGGCTTTTGCAATTGGGCATGTGAATAAAAGATGATCCATATTTTCATGTTCTTTGGCGTATAGCAAGTAGGGTCTCCTTTCCAATTTCTCCCGATCATATTTTCTTTAGTGAGAATTGCCTATTAGTTACCAGCCATAAGAAAAAATTTCATTTTGGCAGGAATCTTAGCCTTCCAAATCTTTTTTTATGATATAAGCCACTTTCATTAATAGTTAGGGCATTGTAGGTGGATTTGAAACTGAATTTACCATTTTTCTCCAGTCTCCGTAACCTCTTATCCTCCCCATGTGATAAGTTCGATTCATGATCTCATCTTTAAGTTTTATCCACTCAAGATTAAGATCAGTAGTTAACCATCTACTAAACGAGATAGCAGAGGACCCACTAATCATTTGAGCCACACTCATGTCTTTTTGTTCACAGAGTTTGAACAAATTTGGATGAACCATGGCTAAAGGTTTGTCTTTAAGCCAGGAGTCATTCCATAAGGAGGTGGAATTGCCATCTTTGACCATTAATTTCCTTCCTTGAAGGTAAACATCTTTGATTTTCAGAAGATCAGCCCAAATGGGAGAGTCATTTTGCCTATGTTTTACATTTGTAACAGAATTCTTTTTCAAGTATTTGTACTTGACAATGTCTTGCCAAAGACCAGATTCATTTTCAAGTTTCCACCACCATTTACAGAGGAGACTTATATTCATTTTCCGATATCCTTAATACCCAAGCCCCTTTCTTCTTACTTTTACAAATCTTAATCTACTTCACTAAGTGATATTTTCTCTTAGTATGACCCCCTTGCCAAAAAGAAAGTTCTTCTAATTTTATCCGAGCCTTGGTGATGGTTTTGGGCGAGAGGTAGATTGACATATGATAAATGGGAGCATTATTCAAACCGGTCAGTAATGAGAGTAGATCTACCAAAGAATGGTAAGGGATGATCCCTTCCAAACATCAAGTCTTTTACCACTTTTGTCAATAAGGGGATTCCAGGTGTATCACATGAAGCCTACTAGGGCTCACTAGTACTCCCAAATACTTTATAGGGAAATAGCCAATTTGACAATTGAAAATTTCAAAAAACTGAAGCAACATTATTCATTTATCACAACCACTTCACTCTTATTAAAATTGATTTTGAGTCCAGCCATCATTTCATACATGTAGAGAAGAAGTTTCATATTTCTAGCAATTTCTATATCATTTTTGATACAAATAATTATATCATACGCATATTGCGAGAATAGCTACACCTTGAGGAATAATATGATCAATTAGGCCTTTTACAATCCCATTTCTTTGAGCCCGATGAATCATCCTAGTGAGACAATCAGCCACAAAATTGAATAGAATAGGAGATAGGGGGTCTCCCCTGCCTGACTCCTTTGTGACTTTTGATATATGGACCAATCGGGTTGTTAACTTTCACGCTAACGGTCCCCCCTGCCACCACTTGGGTGATCCAATTGCACCATTTTTCAGAGAAACCTCTAGCTTTCAAGCAACGAAATAACAAAGACCAGTTGACTTTGTCATACGCCTTCTCGAAGTCTAATTTTAAAATAATTCTACATTCTTTTCTGATTTTGGCCTCATGCAAAATTTTATGAAGGACCAATACTCCGGACATGATGTTTCTACCTTTCATAAATGTTGTTTGGGCGGGGATGAATCAATTTATCAGCATAGGGTTCAATTCTCATTATCAACACCTTGGTGATTAGTTTGTATAGACAATTGAGAAGACAGATGGGTCTATATTGTTGGATTTTAGCAAAGATCATTAACCTTAGGCAACAAGGTTATAATCCCATAGTTAATTACGCAAATATCAACTTTTCCTTGATGAAAATCAGAGAAGAGTTGCATAATGTCAGGTTTGACAATATTCCAGCAAGATTGATAAAATTCTATGGGTATATTATCGTATACCGCTTTATTCTTCTCCATTTGAGATAATGCAGCCCAGATTTTACGCTTTCGAGAAAATGGCTTGCACGACTCCATGTTATCCTCCTCATTTAAACTTTCAAGCATTAGCCCAAATGTCATCATTAATATGAATATCAAATTCAGTGGCAGGGCCAAACAACTTAGAGTAATATTATGTAGCATGATTCAACAAGTTAACATCACCTTCAGTAACTTGGCCATCTTTTTCAAAAAAGCTCAGAATAGTGTTTTTTACTTTTTTACGCCATTAGCAACTCTATGAAAGTATTTTGTATTTAGATCACCCTCCTGAAGCCATGCTTTATGAGATCTGTTGTGCCAATGTAACTCCTCTTGTTCTAAGAGGTTCAGATTTTCTTTTATCACTTCTACCATTCTAACCCATTGGTTATAAGACATTTGGTCATTCTCTTCAGCTTCCTCCAAATTTTGGAGTTCAATCTGCAATTCTTTTCTCCTTTTCCTCATTTGACTATGGACATTTACTCCCCAACCTTTGAAGTATTGCTTGCACAATTTAAGCTTTTGTTGGATCTTGTCAATGGCTGGAGTGCCACACTTGTGTGGGTACTGTGACAAATATAGGCAAGTACTACCACTATTATGTATAATGGGGTGTTTACTTCTCTTTTGTATCACTTTTTCTTTCCTCGATCGCTCACTCCTCTCAAATGTCCTCCCCATAGCGAGGGCCTACCCCTCCCCGCCCCCCACACACACACACACACACACACACACACACAAAATGCTCCAATACACAAATGATTTGAATGAATACAATACAAAGACCGTGATCGTCAATACAAATCAAATACACAGTCCATCACACATACTAGAAAGAAAATCCTCAAAAAAGGTAGGAAAAGCTGAAAAATTAGGGAGTTGTTATATCTCTTTCACAAGAAAAATAACCAACATTTCTTTGTAACATGATAGACCCTTGGATCATCATCCAAGTGTGGGATCTGTCATCAAAGACAGACGTATTACAAAGTGTTAGCTAGCGAGACAAGGTTGAACAATTTTACCACAAAGAGCACAAGAGACAATTATCATTTTTTTCTATGGAAAAACAAGGACAAAAAGAGGGTGGTGTCCTAGCACAAAGGACAAGATACTGATTTGAACAATTTTACCACAACAAATAAGAGACAATAAACAATTTTTTTGTATGAAAAAACAAGGACAAAAGAGGGTGATGTCCTAGCACAAAGCACAAGATGATTTGAACAATTTTACCACACCGGCGCGACGCATCTTGGCACACATATCGGATGAGCACACGTCGCAAGATGGAGTTGACAAATTTCTTTCAACAGAGACATAGGAAAGGTGGAAAAATTAAAATAACAAGACGTACAATACCAATTCTAGACACGAAAGAGTGAAAGACGCAGGCTTTCTATGGCTGTTAAATTGAATAATTTTTCATTTCACAAGTGGAGCTGGCACCGCAACTTGAGAATATGACTGTCACTACAATGTAAGAGAGCCTTCATTTATCAATTACAGTCACTGTAACAAGCACAGGTCTGAGTGTTCATGAAAATAGCAAATCAGTCTTTGCATGAGGGATACAGTACATGCACTAGGATTATGAATTTGCAGTGAAACAATGCAGGTGTCATTGGGCACCAATTTGCAGAAAGATAGAAATATCAGGTTACAGGCTTAAAGCTTAGGGGATGGATGAAATCATCAGAGCAGATTAGCGCTCACCCACTCTCCAGCGACGATGATAGGCCGCTTCAGTGCTATGATTCTGTAAGCTGGAATTGACCTAATCATATGATTGTGATCATACAGTTGTATGTGTCTGGCTTGAGAAGAATAACTACATTCACCCGGATGGAAATTCAGATAAGACCAGCATATCAGTTCTAGATCGTGTGACACATACGTATGGGATTGGAAAATTTCAGGGTGATACTCAAAGAGACATCTTTGTACAAAATTTCACGATTAATGGTTCGGTATTCCAGGACAGGAATTGACCTCTCCTCATGGTGGATTATCTTGCACTGGCATTTGTCTGGCCCGAGCTAAGTATTTTGAGCTCAAGATGGAAGTTCTGATAGGTTCAGCACATACATCTGTCTGCTCCAAGTGAACTCTTTTCTGTCTGACGTTTCTTTTATGAACTCTGAAGCATTGCTTCATTGTCTGAATCTGAATGAAATGGCAATTGGTCGCATCGTGCATGTTTATATGTGTGGTCTTTGTGAAAGGCTAGGAAATCTTAGCGTAGATCCGATAAACCTGCAAGAGAAAAGGACTTGAGAGAAGACATGAAAATCATTCAGTATTTTTATGATCCGTCACTCCAGCCATCCAGCACAGAGTAATGGGTGTTTCAGAAAGCAGTACTGGCTTGCATGACCTTAGAAAGGGGAATTTAAGCAATAATGCAGCTCCAAGTGGTCTCTTTGTACTGGGAACAGATACCATTGCTTCAGTATTCCGATACAGAAGTTGACTTGTCCTCCATCCTCATGGTGGTGATCATGCATGCAGTGGCATTTGTCTGCCCTAAGCAAACCATACAGCTCAGGATTGAAATTCAGATCTGGTCAGCGAATCAATATGTCTACAAACGTTTTGTGTACAATTATTCGAGAACGACTTAAGTACACTTGTGTATTTAATTGCTTCTTAATATAATGATGATACACAGATCTCTTCAAGGGGGGAAAAAGCAATTTTATGTGTGAGCCATTCAGTGCATGGGCTTTTCAGCCGTTAGATCCCAAGTCGTGCTACTCACAAACAATAATGCATGCTTTCAAACAAAAAAAACAATAATGCAGTGCGTTGGAATATGGAGCTCCGAATCACCGACAGGGAATAAAGGATGTGACAGACACAGCAAAGAGTAGCAATTCTTCCTATTTGTAGCTGAAAGGCAGAGGTAATGACCCGTTTCATCCTATATTGCTTACACTTGAACTTTAAGAAACATGCCTAAACCTTGCTAATCAAAATTGGCAATTGGCGGTGCCTGGCCTGTTCACATTGTTTGTACGCAAAGTCAGAAGAAAAAAAAAAAAACTTTGGCTGGATTGTGCAAACCTGCAAAACGAAGAAGGATGAAGGAGAGAAGGCAGAATAAAGCAATATCAAGTAGTAAGGCCACCACAACACAAATCATACCTGAACTTTCAGGCATTTGATAAATTAGGCATCAAATCATAGAGATTAATGTACAAAGGAAAGCACCAACATCTTTCATTGACTCACAGAAGTAACGATAAGAAAGATACAGAAGTTAGTAAAGACGAGAAGATCGACCTCAAAATACCATGACCATGATACAGTAAGAAATGACAAGTGCATAGAAAATGCAAAATGTGCAAGCGAGCAGTTCGGGGTGCTATTTTCAGGAAAACACTGGGTCAGTCGTCTAGTACACAACAACAATGGAAATGGCTTTTGATTTCATCTCCATGCTTCAATCCGCTCAACCTTGGAGTTTATCCGGCTCACAATGCTTGCACCTCTTGATTTCTCAGCTGCAGGTGTGGTGCGTGTACCAGACTGGCCCTGGCCTTTGCCCTTTCTAGTCCTCCGACGACTCAGGCTTCGGCTCCCCTTGCCTTGAAGAGAATTTGTAGCTGTCGCACCGGAAGCATCAGAAATAGCAACTGGGCCAGCAGTTGCAGCTTGTGAGCCACTAGTGGAGTCCTCCACGCTCGTTACTACTTCACTTGTCTGGGCAGTGAAAGCAGCAGTGACTCCTAAAGTGGTATTAGTCTCATTAGACTTATCATCAGCGCTGTGGGCAGGACTGTTCAGAAGGGGCTCTTCCTTGGCAAAAGAAGGGCGCCTGGATCCTTCCTCAAGGAGAGAATCAAGTGTCACGCTGGGTTTCTGATGCCCATTTTCATCAGATGAGTCCTTCTGGGGCAGCAAAACATCCTCTGGAGTGGACTCCTCTCTATCCTTGAGGGTCTTTTGTACTAGCATCTTGAGAAAATTCATCACTTGGACTGCATACATCAGTGCAGTCAAAGGATCTGCCATCTGCATTGTAAGTTTGTTATAGTTAGTTACAGCTCGGAGTGAGGTATATATTGCTAGTTTGCTGACATTAGCACAATGCAATACCTGAGTCATATTTGGTGCAAAAACCATAGCAATATTGCGATCATTCATCTTGTTTATCTGTTCTTCTTGGACTACATCGGCCATCAAATTAACAGCCCAGTCAAGCAAAGCTGCTTCAGCTGGTGGAAGGCATTTTGCTACCCGAGCACAGTCCTCTTCAGATTGGCATTGCATCACCTGTTCAGGTGGGATAGAGTCCAGTACCCCCCTTGGCATTTCTCTAAACCAGGCCTGAAAAGAGATGAAAATTAAATCGGGTGAGGACATACTTTTGTCTTGCCAAGTAAAAGGTGACTAGCTCGTGAGCATAAACAGTTAATGTCAAATAAGTTAACCAAACTCCTTGACTTACTCCAAAAGAGAGATCATAATCTACAACGGAATATTGCTAAATGGCATGATCACAGATCCACAATTACAACTTTGTATGCATTGGGAAAAAAAAGTTTGAGGCAATATCATTGTGCAATAAAAAGAGATGGTCAAGAAAGTGAAGTCTGGATTCTCTGGTAGGTGTTGACATGTCTGGATTCCCTGGTAGGCGTTGACATGAAATTCCACCAGTAAAGGTAAGATGTAAGCACGATCTTTCATAACTATATGAGTACTAAACAGATGATTAAGATACAGATGCTGCCAACAGAATTATTATGATTGTATAAGCTACATGAAAGAAATTGGCTTACTTTGATTAGACCTGCCAAACAGTGGACATCAATGCCATCTGGAACAATTCCACTATTTAATTGGTCTCTCACAAACTCCTCCTGGCTATTCTCTGCATTTATACGGAAGATACCTTCTGCCTGAAAGGACAAAATAAGGAAAGCACTTATTTCATCAGAACAAAGGTTCCAAACACTGAGGGCAACAGACTACGAATCATAGTATAGCCATAAAAACACACCTGAAGACCGCCCTGTTCATAAAGCCGTCTTTGCATCATCAAGAGGATTGTCGGGACACTGTTTCCTCTGGAATCATAGGAACACTGCATTGATTCTGTTGAAACTCCGAAGACACTCGCACTGCATATCACGTTTTAATCAGCCAATGAATAGGATTAATCAAAGTGAACTCAATGGTAGTATAACAATTTATGTTTTCAAAATGCATGCATATCAGCACTGAAAAATGAGCAAAATAGATGTGTCATGTGACTTGCATGGTTAAGGATATGCCACAAGAACACGAGATCACCATCCTTGATGTCAAGGCATTCATATGGTGTCAATAATATCTCAATTATCAAGTGATTTCTATTGACCAAATACTAGAAATCCTTGAGTCTGAAGATTAGGTGTTAGGTGTTTGTGCCACTTTATCGTCTTTTTGGAGCACTAGGCTCCCATCCTTCTATAAAGCGAAACTGATATATAACCCATTTGTTTATTCTTTTTAGCCTAATGCTGAAAACCGACACCTTGGAACTCCCAGTAAGACACAGGTACAAGATACTTATGTACTTTTCTTATACTTTATGATAAGTTCACATAATAAGTCAGATAGTATAGCAAAACACAAAAAAAGATATATATATATACATACCAAGTGATTGAAGCCAAGGTTTACTATACAAACAATAGATGAAGGATAATAAAAAGCTAAAAAACAAAGTAATTTGCAAGCCTAGTGAAAAGAATAATGAATAATCTAATCAGAGACAAAATAGACCATGCATAAATCACAGAGTCCCTGGCAACTTTTCAATCTTACTAATGACAGATGATGTAACAATCAACTTTATGTACCTAGTTCAATCGAAATAATTCTTAGATGAGGTAAGCAAGTACAGCAAAATCATGGAGGCTATAAGAGTGCATCAGAAAAATGATTGACCTATTATTGGATGGAACATAAGAAAAAACACACGGAAATTATTTCTATGCACAGTGTGGTCCAAAGCATATCCTCTATCAGAAAAACATGCCCATAGTTCAAATCTGCTAAGGCTGCCAACACGAACTCCAAGTTTGTACTATATAACATTATTCAGACAGAATTCAAATTTCAGTTAAAGTTTTGCTTTTTCAATCAAAGCAGCATGAAGGGACCATCTTTTCAAAGGATTAAAACTATGGTACGGAAACAACCATGCCATAAAAACATGCTAAAGAGGGATGAACTATCAACGACCCCCTTGTCAAGCAAACATCGTTACATTTTACAACTTCCTAACAGAACAGAATCTATCTGGAACTGTTCATATTAAAGCACGACATACATTTAGAATTCAAAGAGAAGAAAAACTGCAAACACCCACCGAGTTAAAATTCAAATTGGAGCTAAAAAAATTCATGTTATTGCATAAGTAAATTCTGTAAAAAAATAAAGCCAGATTTCTGGAAGCGTGAACTTATTACCAATTTGATTTGACGAACGGAACAACGAGACATACCTCGCACTGGGAGCACGGCGAGGTACTTCGGGCTCGAATTCAACAGGCAGCCCCAGGAATCCATGGAACCTATCGAACGTGACGTGCGCCACGTGCTGCACGTCCGTGGGCAACAATCTCCATCCCGCAGCCGCCGTGTTCGCCTTCGCCGCCGCCGCCCACCGTCCTGCACCCAAGCAGCGACTTCCGCAGCAGCTCAAAGAGCAGCGCCAAGAACGACCACCGCTCCTCTTCCTCCTCCGCGGCCTCTTGCCCGCGCAGTTCAAGGAGTCGTCGGCTCCCTGCAGATCCCGCTGCGCGCTCCGAGCTGCCGCTTCCTGGGAGCACGTCGCTGTCGGCATTGGCTAAATAGCGCAGCGCTGAGGAGGAGGAGGAGGAAGAGGCGGAGGCGCGGCTTGCGGTGGAAGCGAGGTTGGTCGGGCCCCGGAGGAGCGCCACCTCCGTCATTGCTTCCTCCTTTTTTCGATTTCTCACTGGAATTATGAGCTGTGATCTGGTGCGGTGTAGGACCGACCGATTTTGGGGGTCGAGGCCGATTCAGGATGAGTTTTCTTGGGAATTTCTCTGATGGTGGTGGAAGGGGGGCCAAATGCACCAAGAAATGATTGGAGATTGATTCTCAGTGGAGTTCTGGTTGCGCCGGCCCTATTTAGGATTTCTTGATGCTTGCTTTCTTCCGGAGATTGGGATTGTTGGGGCAGGAGCAGGATGGGACTGGACGGGGAGGAGGAGGATTGGTTATGGTGGTGCGCGTGGTCCAAATCCACGAACCCAAATCACAACAAAAGAAAAACAATTGGCGCGTCGAGAACTGGACAGCAAAAGGGAAAAAAAAATTATTTAACTCCAGTGAGGAATCTTTAGGCAGAAAAAGACGCAAATTTTAGCAGGAGATGATGAACTCTCGTGGGCCGTTTGGTGGAGAATGGATAGGATTTTTGTGGAGGTGGAGTTGGATTGAAGGGAGGGCTTGAGCTGGAGCTGATGGCACCATCATTCGCCTCCTGCTCCTACTCCTCTCCTTCCCCTTTATGGACGACACATGGATGCGAGCTCATTCATGCGCATGCTCTCCTCCTCGCTTCTCGTTCACGCGTGCGTTTCTTCACTATTTAAGCTACCCTACTGCCCATCATCGCAGGCTCGGAGAAAGTCTAGCCTTTTGTAACTGTCTGGAATTGCCTACGTCACCGCAAGTTTATGTGATGGATTAACTGTAAAACATATCATGGCTTTCAGAGTACTTGAGTGATTTAACTGCTGTTAGGTGTTCTTGTCTCCTTTTGGACCCTACAGGTTTCCAGCTTCTGCCTTTTCCTTACAACCACCTCCATTTTTATTTACAGGTTTTGCAGTACAGTGTTCTTATATATATTATATATATTACATATATAATATAAAAGTAAACAAGAGGCTAACTGGGACTAGTAGGCATAAATATTTCTACCCATATCAGGAAGAAAATTATGCAGACTCCGGGTTGTTTGGTTCAACCCAGGGACTTTTAAAAAATCCCCCAAGAGATACTTTTTAGGGACTAATAGAGAAAAAATTTATTTTTACTTGATTTTAGGGAACTTTTTTAGTCTCAGAGACTAAAAAGTATCTGAACCAAACAGGGCCTCAAACTCAAACTAATAAGGACTAAAGAACCAAATGAGCGTTTTTACCTTGAAAAAAAAAAATGAGCATTGTTCTCTCTTTCAAACAGTGTCAGAATTGTGAAGTGGACAGTATTCACTGTAGGGTCTATTTTGTGTTTGTGGTTCATTCGCATCATACCAAAAGTCGTAATTTGGTTCAACTAAAGAAAAAGGTCCAATTTGGCAGCTAGGGACAAAAGGTTAAAGGTACAGCAAAAAATTGGCTGATAAAGAGTAATGAAATACCGGCTCCATCCTTATGTTTCAGTTTGCACCAGAAACTTTTACTGACCTGTGTTAATTGGCATTGTCCTCAAAGTTGTCCATCTACCATGACGAACACTACTAAACCGGCACAAACCTTTTGTCCCCAGCTGGAAATGCTTCCCCTGTATCGTACCATTCTCTGGTTTGTGCAAGGAGAAAGATGTTTCATGCCATTCACCATCTGACGGCACAATAAACTTCACACTTCTTCAGGTGTGAGAGAAACAAGATCTGCTACCGCATTACAGACGAAATGAATCAAAATATACAGTAGGTATACTCAGGGACGAAGCCAGAAATATTTTTAGGATGGGCTAAACAATACATAATGTCTTAACCCCTTCTAATATAGGTAATTATACGTAAAATTTAAGGTGGGGGCGCAGGTGGGGCTCCACGTGGTTTAGAGCTGGGGGGCTGGAGCCCGGGTTGCCCCGCTAGCTCCGTCGCTGGGTATACTCCAGTATATAGGATTCCTCTGCTGATCACGTGATGTACATGTGCTCTTTACTCAGTTTTTTTTTTTTTTTTTTTTTTTTTGATAATTCTTTACCGGTATTCGGCCGGGCACTTTTTACCGAAAAAACCGATCACCGAACGAACCGAACAAAAACCGAACCGAAATCGGGTTTTTCGGTTTTTCGTTCGGGATCGGTTTTTGTTTTTCCTCTATTCGGTGTTCGGCTTTGGGATCGGTTTCGCCCAAACCGAACCGAAATCCACCGAATAAACCGAACTTGTGTATAAAGCCCAACAGTCAGCGAGCGAGCCAGTAGGCCCACAGCCCACTTACCTAAAACATCCGAGTCCCTCACGCCCGGCCACGTCACGCGTCTATCTCCTCCCCCGATTTTTTTTTCTTTTTGACCTGGGCGCCGTCTCTTCCTCGCGGCGTGGCGGAAGGCGCGGCCTTTCGGCGCTGGCGGCGGCCCTCGCCCTCCCCTCGCGATTGCGCCGACCGCCGGCAGGTCCTCCCCTCCTCCTTCCTCGAAGGGTAGCTTAGGCGCGCCGCTGGAGCTCAGCCCGGTGGCGGGCGTGCTTTAGGCGCGCTGGAGCCGGCGGGGCCGTGGGGGAGAGGAAGGCGGTGGGATCCGGCGACGGTGCGTCCCACGGGACGCCGGATCCAGCCCAGCGGCGGATTCAGCGGCGATGGTCCGCGGGTCGTCGCGGCCTCCAAAAAGCGGATTCCGGGCGCGGTCGCCGCTCCTCCATATGTGCCCGGTTTTTTTCGGTTTGAACCGAAACCAAACGTAAAAACCGAAACCGAATTCTTGGTTTCTTGTTTTTTCGAGGAACCGTCGGTTCTCGAATCCTCGAAACCGATTTTCTTTTATACCGAACCGAACCGAACCGAATTTTTTCGGTTTTTACCGAATGCCCAGGGTGACTCGGTATTAGCCTCACAAGTCACAAGTCACAAGTCACAAGAGGAGTTTTTTGTTGAATTCAGGTTTCAGTACTCAGAACTACTAGCATATAGGAGTATTTGACTGTAGGAATTGAAGGCCTAACGTACAGCCAGCAAGAGCTGATGAATCATTAAACTGTAGGTATGCCAAATTATTTGACTAATTGGGTGCCAGCTAATATACTTTAAGTCGTTTATTCATGCATTGAATCCTTGTCCAGGCAATACACATGCGTGTCAATTAAGCTGAAACAACATTCTGCCGTATCCTACCGTAGTACTGGCTCCTAATAGGGCGGTTGGTGGGTAGTCAAGACTCAAGAGCCAAAAGATCGATATGGCAGCAAGTGCTACTACAGTAACAAAAGAATTTGGCTATGATTAGTGTTGAAGTGAGAGCAAAATAGAGAGAGAGAGAGGGTATGGTTGTCACATTTGTGTACGGATTTTTCTCGACTGATATTGATTTTTTGGCGTGAAAGAAAAAACACCTGTTGAATGATCTGTGCATAGAGAATGCATTAATGATGAAATTTTGGACTTCATCACTAATTTATATTTTGCAATGTTTTTTTTTTTTTTTTTTTGAGAAAGACACAGTACAACGCAGACACTCACAACACGCACGCACACTCACCCCTATGAACACACGCACGCAAACCCTACCCTTGGATGGGGCATCTCTGCAGCCCACTTCTTCGAATGTAGCTTTGCTCCTAACACTAGTTATGATGGCCCACAGACAACTTCACTTGAACTAGCTACTTTTTTGAGAAAAAGAAAAGGGTTTAGTGGCATTGTTTTTAAAGTTTAGTGTACCAAATTTGCATTGTTTTGTTTATCTTTAATCTAGAAAGTATTGTTAGTTACAAATAGTGAGTAACAGTAAAGTTACACAAGAGGGGTTAATGGTCATTTGGTTCTCTTTTAGTGCTTATCATCTAACCGTCCCTTTGGCGCTAGTCACAACCCTTAATTCGACAAACTATGACCTTGCTCCAAGTGGTGTATTGTGGGAATTACGTCTTCTCGTGCCAGTAGAAACTAACCCATGTACTTCCGTTGGTGGTTCACTATTACCTGTTGGTGTCTTGAGGGAATTATGTCTTCTTAGTCATTTTGATTTCTCTCTTGTCGATATTTCTTTCTCACCTTGTGCTTGTAATTTTGTTTCAAAAATGGTTCCAATTTGTATAATAACCGGAGAAGCCATATTTTGACGACTTTAAGTTAGTTCCTTGGCATAAAAAAATGATCCCCATACCTGTCACTAGTGGACTAGAGGTTTTCCTTGGCGCCGGCTATAAAAGCACACTGGCGGTTCAAAACTACAAAGTCGGGCCATGTTTAGTTGGTGAAAAGTTATCCCAAAAAGTCTGCAACGACGGCCACATCAATTTCTTTTGCATGCATGGGGCATTAAATATAGGTAAATAAAAAACAAATTGTGTAGTTTGGCCGAAAAGACGAGGCTAATCTTTTGAGCCTAGTTAGTTAATGATTGGACAATAATTATCAAATATCTGAAAAAAATGTTACAAGAGTCGAACCCAAAATATTTCACCAACTAAACACACCCTCAGTAGAAAAAATAAGGCGGGTCCCACTCTAAAACCGCCGGTGATAGATGTTTCTTCTAGCGGACACTATAAGCAAAACCGCCGGTGTTATAAGGTGCAGTTACACTAGCGGTTGTCTTTAGGACCCGACAGTGGGGGTTTGTACCTCCGCCAGTAGACACGCATTTGGAGCCGCCAGAAACTGACTCCAATCCACTAGTGTGCGAACTCCTTGCAATAAGCCAATTTTAAACGGTCGTTTAGTATAACTGAGGAATATGATGGGCAATTTTCTAACAGAATTTGTGTTGTATAAACTGTTTTCACGAAAAATGAAAAGTTGCTCGCTAGCGTGGTCAATGCTGAAGGTTGGATGCTTGGATTGTGCGATGGCACGACACTAGTAACGAAACGATTTTTGCGAGACATTTGGAAAATTTTTCCGTGGCGGGCGTTTTTGCCCGCCACGGAAAATGTCCCGCCACGTTTTTGCGTTTTATTTTTCCGCATTGCGGGCGTCTTTTGCCGCCCACGGTAAATTGATTTTGCGTGGCGGGCACCAACGCGCCCCGGGCCACGCAAAAATACACTATTTTGCGTGGCCGGGCGCGACCGTGGCGGCCATCTTTAAAGGCCGATCGCGTAAAAGAGAGGCCTAACAGCCCGAATATGGCCCGATATCCATATATATATAGTGAAGTTAGGGTTTGGCACACCACCAGTCCACCCCTCTCTCACTCGATCCACCACTTTCGGCCGCTCCCCACCCACGGCCTCTCCCTCCACCGGGCCAGCCGAGCGACTACCTCTCCCTCCCCTCCCCTTCTCCTCCCTCCTCCCTCCCACCCGGCGGCGGCTCCTCCTCCTCCCCTCCACTGGCCGCGGGCGGGCGGGGGCGGCGGCTCCTCCCTCCATCGGGCGGTCGTCGGGCGCTGGATCCTCTCATCTCACCCGGCGACGCGGCGGCCGCTCCTCCTCACCATCGCATGCGGCGCGCCGGGTCCTGCCTACCATCGCAGATGCGTAGCGAGCGCGCCCTTCCTCACCACCGGAGAAAGGCTGGGCGTCTCGCCTCCCTCCACCGCAGCCGCAGCAGATCCCGCTCGCCACGGGCGGATCCGGCCAGCAGCGGCGCGATCCAGCGAAGCCGGTGGCGATCCGACGAGTGCAGTGGCGGATCCGCGAAGTCTGGGTACGACCGCGAAGCGTGGCGGATACGACGAGCCGTGGGTGGCGGGTCCGCGGCGCAAGGGCAGCAGCGCGATGGGGCCCAGCAGGCTCCAGATCCGGTCCAAATGGCTCGGGTTTGGGTTTTTTATTTTATTTTTTATTAACCCGACGGACACAAGCTGCCCGCCACGGGTGCTTCCTCTCCATTTTCTGACCTTGCGTTAGCGACGGCGCCATGCCCCGTCACGCAAAGTTTTTTTTGCCCGCCACAAAAAGCTTTTAGGTACTAGTGCGATGACATTACAGTACTGACAGTTAAGAATTTGTTTATTTGGCCAGCCAGCTAGAGCTAGTAGTAGGCGCAGACGACTTCTTTTGCGCATCCAGCCAGCAGGTAATTAGCAGTTGTTGAGCAATGTACAATTTTTTCCACTTTCTGTCAAAAATCATATCATCTAATATAATTATTATAAAAATATATTGCATATTAATCTAATAATACTAATTAATTATGCATCTGCATATATTAGTACATTTTGTACTTATTTGTTCAACCATAAAAAATAGTTGTCTTGGTTAAGATATGTACTTATTTTAAGACGGAGAGAGCTTGTGTCACATATCCAACCTACATACTCCCTTCGTTTCAAATTATAATTGCTTTGACTTTTTCACCCTCAAGTTTGACCATTTCGTCTTATTCAAAAAAAAATTTGTGCAATCATAGTCAAATTTAAGTCATTCTTAGGACCTTTGATTAATAAAAGCATGACACAACAAAAAAGCATTGTGATATTTTGAACAATTTTTGAATAAGGCGAGTGGTCAAACTTAGGTTTGAAAAAGTCAAACGAATTACAATTTCAACGGATTTAGTATATATTACCAACTTCTGTAGCTTCTGCTTGCAGCTGTGCTAGAATCATCATACAAGAAAATATTTATGTACAGTAAATGATGGTTTAGTTTATACTGCCGTACAATATATACTAAACTGCCGTCGATCTACAGTATTCTGTAGGAGTCAGTGAGAGAGTGTGACCAAACTTAATTTGAGGGCGGCTAGGAAACAAAAATGAAGCTCATGTCAATGTCAATTACAGGCGTCTGCCGTCTACTATGTTGTTTTTGCATGTCCATCAGACAATTGCAATGCAATGCCATGCCTGCCGTTGGAACGTCCCTTTGCCTCTGCGTCGTCATGTCTTTGCCGTCTACTTCCAAAAGTCGCTCACACGGCGCCATCCGACTAGCTGGTGTGTGCATCATATCCAAATACAACACACTCTACCCTGTTACATTCTTGGAATTGTGCACGACAAATATGCCAGCATAAGGCGGCAAATCCTTCACTTCATAAGTGCTCCCTCCGTCTCAAAAATGTTTTATTTGCACTTCCTGAGAAACAAGTTTAACAAATTATATTTAAAAATATTAGTATTTATTATCACATATAATTAGTATCATTGATAGATATTTAAATCTAGTTTTTTTTAATAAATTTATTTAAAAGATACAAATGTTTGCACGTATTTTGTACAAATCGAGTCAAACTTGTGTACTTTAAAACCCAAAATGACGAACATTTTAGGATGAAGGGAGTATAGCGCCTTGTTTAGATGGCTAAAAATTGTAACCGAATGTCACATCGTACAATCGTAAAGACGTTTAGTTTGTTAGTGGTAAATATCATCCTACCATGGAGTAACTAGGCTCAAAAGAATCGTCTGTAATGTACATCTAAACTGTGTAATTAGTTATTTTTTTACCTACATCTAAACAAGGCCTAGGTAGTTTACATGCAAATGCTATAGCAGCAAAGACGAAGAAAGCAGGTTGGTGACTTTGTGTGGCGTGTGGCAAGCGGCAACATGCATGCAAAAGGACGACGGAGAAATTCAGCAATTTATTCACCTTTTAAGCAACTCCAACAGCATGGTAAAATTTAATAGTCAAAGTTCATTGCTTAGTAAGGAGAGACTTGCCCCGCTGCCCCCCCCCCCAACATGCCCCGTCCCCCCCCCCCAACACACCTGGCGGGAAACTAGAGTAGCTACAGACTTCGCCCGTTGGTCCCCCCTCCCCGCACCGCCGCCTCACCTCCTCTCCGGCGCGCCACGCTGCCAGGCGGGCCGCCGCATGGCTCATCCGCCGCCAGGATGGTGTCGGTGGGCCCTCGTTCCTCTCGGTTGTGGGCACGAGCTTCAACAGCGGCCCCCATCCTTCCGGGTGACCGGTGTGGGCTTCGCCCGAGGGATCACCGGCCGGCAGGGATGCGAAGGGCAATATCTTTCTGTCTTGGCGTGCCTCTCCTCCTCCCTTGGCTGGCTTGATGGGGTGGCCGGTCTAGATCCGAGGCGTCAGATCTAGTGGCTGGGACACGCCGGATCTGCCAAACCCCTAGGCGGCGGATCTACTATGGCCGCCGGTGGTGGTCGATGGAGTTCGCGATGGTAGCGGCGGTGGCTGAGGCGCTGGGGGCAGTGCTAGCTCTTCTCTGTCGCTCCTCCCCTCACGGCCGTGGTGGCTTGGGACATGGCCGGGTCTCCTCAGAGACTGGTTGTGGCCCAGGCGGCTCTGGCTGTGGTGCCGGCGTCGATTAGGTTGGAGGCAGTGGTGACGACAAGGGGGCGCCGGGTTCAGAGACCTACATCCTGAGTCGGTGGCCCGAGGCATGGCGCGACGCCTGTGGGAGGCGACGCCCAAGGTGGTGGAGCACGCGACTGACGGTAGCTGGCGGATTTGGCAGCCTCAACAGCAGGTGCTTCAGTCGGTGTCGGCAGCCGGCAACGGCTCCGGCGTGCGGCAAGTGGACGATACGATGTAGTGAGGCTGGTTCTCTGGCAAGGTGTTTGGTCGATGGGGGCGGCTGACGCAGCTTCTCGGCTGTGGCACGCAGCTGGTGCGTCGATGCCCCTCTGGCGGGACTTCTGCAGGAATACTGGCAGCAGCGACGATAGCGGCATTCCGGGATTCGATAGCTTGGCCGAGGTATTTGCTGGGAGACCTTGAGCGAAAGCCTAGTGATGACGATGCCCGCGGGCACCGTTTCCCTATTGAGGGCGTTGCCTCTAGCATTTCCACAGGTGAAAACTCAGTCCACGGTGACGGTGGCGCGGACGTCAGAACCTTTCCTTGAAGGCGTCGGCCGGATTTAGTCTTGGCCGTGATGTCTCGTGGCAGGGGAGGCCATGGTCGGAAGTCGAGCTGCTCTTTTGCGTTATGCTTGAGCTGAGCAACGATGGCTCGCTTGGTCCCATGCTTCGGGAAACCGAATTTTGTCGCTTGCTCTATTATGCTTGAGTGGGTAGGCTTCACCTTCGTGGGTGATTGTCGTTACGTTTAATGCTCTTGTACATAATTTGCTTCTCTACTTATGAATGAAAGCGGTAAAAACAGATCTTTCAAAAAAAAATCATTGTGTACCTATTTTGCAAAATAAAAAACTTCTTTTAAAAAAGTTATATTAGTTACCAAAAAGGGTGTGGGCGCGAAACAAACATGGGATATCCTTCTCAAAAACAAACAAACATGGGATATGTACCAAATGTTATCATTCTGCGATATGTACGGCCCCTAATACTATCTTCTCAAAAAACACGGCCCATGATACGCTGCTGCCGCCGGTCCCCTTCCGGCCTGCCCGCCGCCGCACGTGGTCCGCCGGCCGCTCCTTTTACAAGTCAGGACTCACACGTGGCCCGGAGGCCATGCGTCACAAACTCACAATCCGCTTGTCTTTTAGGATACCCAGAAGGCCGGGGAAGGCCTGAGGCCGAGCAAGCCTTCCGCCTTCGGGCCAGCCAAGCCGAGAGGAAGAAATGAATACGGGCCAACAACGAATGGGCTACAAAAATTTGTGAAAAAATTTGTAAAATCTAGAAATATAAGAAAAGAATGGCATGAAAATCTGTAATTTTGCAGTGCTTTTGTGTTTTTCCTTTACTCTACGTACACTCTTTTCTTATCTTAATGATCTTCTGTGTTCGAGAAAAAAATAATTTTGTGATTAAGGCCCTTGATACTTTTATGATGTTTTTACATGTAACCCTTGGTCTTTCTACTTATGCATATTTATTTTTACTTTCCTATATGTAGAACCAGGAGCGTTTGTATTAGTATTGTGATTGAAAAAACTAGATATACGGCAAAGGCGATATGCCAAGTCAAATGTGGATAGTACTTCTTTTTAGTATTTTGTAGTTTAAATATTTCATCTTAAAATAAAAGTTACGAAAACAATTTTATAACAAAATAAGAAGTCTAGCAAAAAGACTAATTTGCTTCTCAATAACTAATTAGTTAGGTTGTTAACTTGCTTAATTTTTTATTAGGACATAGTTTAACGGACATGTATGCATGTAATTTTGGCTACGATTACATGAGTCATTTATGTTTTAAAGGCTTATACATGGGTGTACGCATGGACGAGGTTTAAAAGGAAGACACGTATAGATGGAGTTAAGAGCAATTTGAGCATCTCCAATAGTTTCCAAAAATGAATTAGTGAGTCAATGAGTTCTCTGAGCGGCAAAAAAGTTGGGAATCTATTTGTTGAACTTCTCCAACTGTTTTTAAAACCCCACTCCTAAAACCATAGAAGACAATTTTGCATCAAGAATCCTAGAATATTTCCAAATCATCCTAACCGTATTTATACTTCCACCTCCAAATTGGCTGCTCAAACGTGCACATATATTTCCGCGCGACTAGGTGGATTTTACCAAGTGCAAAAAAAATTGAGAGTTTGTTAAGGGGCAGTTTTTTCTTTCAATCTCGCCAAAAAAAAAAAAAAAATCAAGATTGGTGTTGACACCAATTTTGGCATGTCCAAAATATGTAAAATATATCATGTTAAATAAGTGATATAATGATAAGGTTTTATCTAAACATGATATAGGTAGATAAGAAATAATATAACACCCCTAAAGAAAGGAAGAGATGAAACAAAAAAGAAAGATGTCATGAGCCAAGAATAGGGCCTGAATGACAGCCCACAAGGCCCGAGGGGGGCCAGCGCCGCCGCCGCCTCCGCTCCCCTTCCGCGGACTCTTCGGGGCAATTAATTAGGAAATAAAGAAGGAAATTGATTAGGATTATCTTAGCTTTTTTTTTGGTGTGCAAGGGAATATTCCATCTATAAGGAAGGCCCCTTATTAGGAAAATAAATAGGGATTGCTTGTAAAAAGGTATTCCAATCTATAAGGAAACCTTTTAGAGAGATTGCTTGCATTACAAGTCCCACTAGAGGGCTATAAAAGTAAGGGGGTCCGTAATCTTTCAGGGGGCAACAAGCACAAAGAAATTATTTCCTTCTCCCTATCTCTCTCGCCGCCGCCGCCGCCAGCCCGCCGGCCAACACCGCCCGACCCACGTCTTCCCCTAACGCCGGGCGCCGCCTAAAGCCACTTGTCACGCCAGATCGATCTGGGTTGTGATACCGGTATCCGGAGGCCACTACGATCCACCCACCACCATGGACGCCGAGACGAAGAAGATGTCGATCGAAGTTGGGGAATCGGTTCCCGCTTTCACCGCCACCTCGACACGCTCGCCGATCAAGTTGTTGTCCTCTCCGTACCGATCCGAAGGAGGCGAGACGCACCGTGTAGCCGCAGGAAGCTGCGACAGCCTATGAAGTCATGCATGGAGGAAACCGCCCGCACCTTCATCAAGACAAGGACGGACGGAAAGCAGCACGTCAACGATCACGTCACAGCAGCTGATCTGGAACGGATCTTTGGCTAGCTACCACGTGCTACGGCCCGTCGCCAGGAGGGCCGCCGGCGCCGGTGGCGCATCGCGCCGCCCCCCCCCAGCAGAGCACTTCGGGCCTCGCGCCCGTCTGCAATTTGTCCTTCCCGGCGTACGACGGCGGGACGATCTCTACCAAGTTGAACGGCTGAACGGTTCTTCAGGGGACAAGGTACGCCAGCCGCGAGCAAGTCTGAAATGCGCCTCATATCATCTCACGGGAGGGAGCACAGCAGTGGTACATGAGGCTGTCAGGAAGGCGCTAAGCGGATTGGACGAGCTTCGCCCGATACGTCAACGAAGCGCTTCGGCCCAACTGCGAGTGGAACGCCGTTGGGGAGAGTTGGCATCGCACGCGAGGGAAGGCGAGCCGTGGATGAGTATACGGGCAGTTCTGGCGCCGCGTGGCGCGCGGGGTTTACCTCGACGACAAGCGGCAAGTGAACATCTACACGGCGGGACTGGGGAGCGGCTGAAGGCGGACGTGGTGGCTGCAAGATCAAAGGACATGGGGCAGCCATGTCCTCGCCCAAGCATATGCGTCGCCTGACCATCCTCTACAACTCCGGCAAGCCCGCACAGCAGCGGGGCAAGGCACCCGCACCTCTGTCTATGACGACCACCCCTGCGGCGCCACCATCATCAGCACCGGCTGCTACGTCGACGGCGGCCCGTTCAGCGGTGACACCGGGAGAGATGGCGGAACGGCGCAAAAGGCTGACCTGTGTACTTCAACTGTGACAAGCCCTTCACAGCGGTCACAAGTGCAAGCACCTCTTCGACATCCACGATCTTCAGCGACTACAGCTGGCGGCGACAAGGGCGGCGCCACCACCGGCTGGCGTCACGGCGGGACGGCCCGACCTCGAGGTCCCTATTCGGGGACCCCAACTCCCGATACGTGGTGCACATTCTCTATACCTCGTCGGCATCATCTCAGGGACTGGCGTCAGCATCGTCGTCGACTTCGGGAGCGGCCACAACAACTATCGACCCCCGGTGTGGTGACCACGGCGAGGACTACAGACTCAGCGGCGGTCGTGTGCTGATCATCGCTGGCCGGCTTCGCCGACATGCCGGGCGGCCACCTTCGACGTACCACGCCGCATCGACGCCGACATCTTTGACGCCGACACCTATGTCATGCCGCGTGGGACGCGGCGTCGGCGTCATCAGCAGCATGCCTTGGCGGCAAGCTGGGAAAAGTGACTGGGACTTCGCCACCTTGAGCTCGATTACTACGCGGCAGCCGCCACCCGCGTTCACGTCGGCACCTCCTCCACTCACCGGCATAGAAACGCCCCTGGACTGGCACCAACGCCGGGCATCTTCGCAGGGATTGAGACTTCCCCTCAAGGCTGGGGAAGCGTTCGGCATGCAAGCGCCTTGGACCTCTCTGACAACACGTCGACTGGGTCTTCGTACGGCTACGACAGGCGACTCACGGAGAACCGACCGCACCTGCGACGGATCGCCCACCGGCGTCACTACGGGCGCGCGCACTGGACGGTGGAGGGCGGCCTTCTCCTCTTCGACGGCCGCTTCTACCTCGGCATCCCTCCCGCTATTACGGAGCCCCTGCTGGAAGTGCTGCTTCGGGAGGAGTTCGCGGGACGAACTTCCTCGCCCTGGGCGCCTACTGCGACTCCGCCAACTTCAGCAGCGCCAACGCCATCTGTTGGGCGGCGGCATGGCCGAGGCGCCACCACCACGTCGGCCCGGCTGGTCGTCTTCCTCGGCGGCATGGATCGCCTCTTCCTCACCGCCGACAGCGTCCACGCCATTTCACGATGCGGGCAGGGGCACGCCGGCTATCTCCGTCCATGTTCGACGTCGGCTCCTTCATTATGCGATACGTTGTTGAATTTGGGCGCTACACCTCCCACTAGCCGCGACATCACTATTTGGCCGCCGCTCTTCATCAACGCTCCGCCCAACGAGCGCTTCTCATTCTGGAGAGCCCGCCTCGCGACATGGTGCATCAACACCTTGAGGCGGGAGTTCAAAGGAGCTCTTTGCTCGCGGACTCGCCCGTGACGGCGTCTCGCCAGTGGTCGCGCCATCCACCGCGCATACATCTACCACGGCTACATTGGGAACCTCCACTACATCTTGGAGTTTGCACCATTGCGAACCGGGGAGAACATGATCCTCGGGAACCCGGTGCATGGTAAGTTGATTCCGGGCAGGTTGAGCTCATCATGCCAGGCGCAATGCAGACCTTTCTCAGTGTGTGACCGAATGGACATTCATCCGGTAGCGAGGATGCGCCCGGTCGGAGAAGAGGGGAGATGTCATGAGCGAAAGAAATAGGCCCCGTTTACATCAACCAAATTAGTAATTTATTATATTTGATTTCTACATCTCGCCATTAAAATTCAATACCATTTTCCCTTTTATATTCTATCCTTCCTTATCATCAGGTGGATATGATTTTTCTAATCCACCAGACATTTATTCTTATCTAATTCTCCAACGTATGTTGTCCATGTAATCCTGTAACATTTGCAGGAGGGTAGGGATAGCAATCCATTATGAATAAACAATGATACAAATACAAACCATTTTTTCTAATACAAGCCTTTGTCATATGGCGATGTCTTCCATCTAAAAGAATCACCCATTAGAATATGTTCTTTTCTTTTGACCGAATGAATAAAAGAATATGTTCTTTTTTTATCCATAAGAGTTTTAGAATTGATTTGTAAATTCTGTATCAATTATCTCTAATTCTCATAGAAACACGTGAAAAAAAATC
Organism: Hyparrhenia diplandra; assembly: GCA_015847255.1. Taxonomy (NCBI): domain Eukaryota; kingdom Viridiplantae; phylum Streptophyta; class Magnoliopsida; order Poales; family Poaceae; genus Hyparrhenia; species Hyparrhenia diplandra. The sequence continues at coordinate 90,949 of JADLZK010009055.1, forward strand.
ATTGTATTCCTCATGCAACGCCTGGAGAATCCTCCTAGTTCTAAAAGTTCCATGAACAAAACAACAGGAACTTAAGGTTTACGATATTCTGGGCAGAGTTCTCCATGAAAAGCACATAATCGTCATCATAATAAATAAAGGAACTGCTCCGGTGGTCCTCTTTTCTAAAAAACTGCACACATCTTAAAGCAATGAATTTAATAAATTAATATTGTTATTATTTTGCAACTGGGTCCCGCATGGGCCTAGCCTGTCTCCCAAGCCCAGCCCTGATCCACAGTAGTCCAGCGCTCCGTCTTCACGCCGCCGTTTCCCTTGCGTCTCCGATCCCAGTAGAAGTCGAAGCCTAGAAGCTCCCTCCTCCGGTACCTGGTGGTGGCCGTTCCCGAGCAGCGGTGGCCGGCGGGAGCCAAGTGAGGCACCTCCGTCCCCTTCCTCCCCCGATCTCATTTGCTGGCAGCCATAACATTTTAGTGACGCAGGGCACACCGGCCGGGGGCGCGTCCGCCCCGCCCCTGAGCCGGGAGCCTGCAGGTTCGGCGGCTGCGTCCGATTCGACATCAAATTTATAAGAAGGAGAAGAGTGAAGTACTCGCCGTTGTCGGGGACATCCTCTAAGAGAAAGTACTCGCCGTTGCCGCTCACACAATGATACTAAAGACACCACACCACACCACCCCAGTGAAATTATAGAGATGCACATGAACAAGTCTTCATGGAAATCAAGCAATACATTCAGCAGATCAAGATGAACTTACTAAGTCTAAAAATACAAGCACTAGTCAATTTTAATTAGATCAAGAAGAGTCCTAAAATACTACTCTTTCAATCCAGGTGAGGATTTGCAACCTCGGGGACAAGCAAAAGAACAAGTCTAAGAATGCAAGCTACCCAAATTAACTTGTCAGCCTGGGCATTCGGTAAAAACCGACAAATCGGTTCGTTCGTTCGGTTCGGTTAAAACAACTTCGGTTTTCTAGAACTAGTTAACCGATCGGTTTGCCGTGAAAAACCAAAACCGATGATTTCGTTTCATTTTTTCTATTTGTTTTTGGTTTAAACTGAAAAAACCGATGTCAGCAACAGCCGCTTCCACGGCTCGCCGAACTTCGCGCTGCTCCTACTCCGTTGGCGACACCTCCACGCAGGACGGCCGGCATTGCTCTGCTTTGCCGACCGCCGCCGAAGGTTGCGCTGCAGCGCGCCGCCGACGCCCGAGCCGCTCGCCGCCGCCGCCCGCCGCTAGGGTTAGGATTGACGTGACGGGTCCGGGAGTTGAGGACCTTGGGGTCACGGCTTTGTGGACCTGTGGTGCCGTGGTGGGTCGTAAATTTTGGTTGGTAAGGGGAGCCGAAGCCGGGGGTCACGCGCGATTCTGAGTTGGGGGTTCGGTTTGTCGGGATTTAGGTTTGGTTGGACCCAAAACCCGACACCAACAACCGAACAACACAAAATTGAAAACCGACACTAAACCGAAAACCAAAAAACCGAGATTTTAGTTCGGTTTCGGTCGTTCGGTTCGGTTATCGGTGTTCGAAAAAAAAAAAGTGCCTGACTGATTAACTTGCATAAAGTAAATTGAGCACAAGAGATAATCAAATTAGAGACACCAATTTTATCCCGTTGTGTTCATGACTTTTTGGTCACCCCTAATCCACATTGATAGAGATGAGATAATTTTTTTTTTTGTAAATGTAAGAATATTTTCACGTAATTTGTTGATTAATGATCGTGATGAGATTATTTATCATGAGCATAAAGGGGGTAATATGGCCAAATGCTAAGATAATATATGGGTTATTCTATCCATCTTTATAATATAATTTGTTGCATAATGGTGGTTTGCTCAAATAGTAAGAGCAACTTCAACAATACCTTATAATTTTTCCCAATAACCAAATTTAGCCCACTAGATGAGTTTAGTTGGCCCGGTAGTTGGGGCGCGGAGCCGCGCGCGATCGTCCTGGTCCTCTCCCGTCCCGTCGTAGGCTCCCTTCGCGCGAGTGACGGTGCGTGCCCACCCACCCATCCATCCACCCGGCACGGTGGAATCTGCTCCCCATCGCCGGTCCGCGTTGCTTGCTTCCGGCCCCGTAATTCCTCCCCTCCAAATAGCCGCCGTCCTGGTCCTCTACCATATACAGGGATATAACAGAGCAGAACAGAGCATGCAGCTGCATGCGCAAGCACGCACGAGTGGAACGAATGGACCAAAGAAGCGCATGCATGCGTGAGTGCAGGGCATGCATGTATACGTTGCTTGATTAGGGCATGTTTGGATGGAGGGACTAGGACTAGATCACTAATAGTGATTAAAAATGAGTCTCTCAGCCCCTCCCAAAAGTCTAGTGAACTAGGGATTAATAGAAACTAAAAATTAGTCCCTAATCTTTATGTTTGATAATTTGTACTAAATAAACGGCACAAAAATTAATCACCTGGTCCCTAGTCTTTTGGAACCAAACAGGGCCCTTAGTCTGTCTACTCGATCGACAACTACCTATATGCATCATCGATCATCAGTCTCGATATGATCCCTTCTGGCTTCTGCTAAATGAAAAGCCAAAAAAACTCTCGATATGATCCAGCAATCGATCGACTACGATGAGACCAGTAGCTGCTGACGAACGACAGCCGCGGGGTCAGCGCCACTAGCACGGGCGTCGTCGTCGAGGGCGACCATATTGAGTTGAGCGCGGATGCACCGATGGTGAAGGCCTTCTTGCAGACGCCCATGTACTACGTGTCGATCTTGATCGAGCGGCCGTGCCGATTGGCGAATGGCGACTGATCCGTCCGTCGCGCAGTGCTGGTTTGCAGCGGATCGCGCGGCAAGATGCAGGTCTCTACGCCTCCGCCTCAGCGCGGCGGTCTCCGCCCGAGCGTCCCACCACAATCCTCCTCCTCCACGGCGGCCGGAGTACGTCCCGAACCGTATCGACGACCCAAACTACGTGCGCATCTTCGACACCACCATCCGCGACGGGGAGCAGTCCCCGGCGCGACGATGACGAGCGCACAGAAGCTCGTGGTGGCGCGGCAGCTGGCCCGGCTCGGCGTCGACATCATCGAGGCCGGATTCCTTGCGTCTTCCCCGGTCGTCGTCGGACGGGGACGGCTACATGCCGCGCGCGATGAATTTTCAAAGCCGCCACGGGAACCTCCAGTTCGCGCGCACGAGGAGGACTACGACGTGGATACGCGCGGAAGTCGCGTGCCGAGATATACGATGACAGTATGATGGATAGAAATGGACAAAACTCAGTACTGCTTGTACGGTTTCCCCTAATAAAAAAACAAAACCCCCGTCCAGCTCCTCAAATATACTAATCCAAAATCATGGTGGTGCCTACAAAAGACCGTTCCCGCTGTGTCCTCCCCTTACTCGTCGAATCCCTGCTCCCTTCCCACCGATCCATCTTCCCCTGTTCCAAACGCGCCATACATTTCCGGATTCCGAGCTCCAAATCAGAGCACAGCTCGGCACCACACTCACCTACGGGGAGAGGACGCAAGCACACACAGGCCATGGAAGTGACTATGGACGACGTGGCCGGGGATGTCGAGTTCTCTGGCTACAGGTCCACGACCACCTCGTCGTCGTTGCCGTCTCTGGACGATGGCATGGGGATGTACGAGTGGAACGCTCTTTCCCCGGTTACCGACTGGGGCTCGCTCTGCCCTGACGACGGCGCCCAGGACCTGCACGGCCTCATCGAGTCCATGCTCTGCGACGACACGCTCCTCGGCTCGGCCGACCTCAACCCGGCCATGTTCCCGGACGACGTGTACTGCTGCTCCAATGGCTCCGCCCCGAGCAGCACCACCACGACGAACCTCGGCCCGCCCGTGAACGACGGCGACGCGCACAAGGGCGACTGCCACGAAGGGCCTCCGCCTGCTGCACCTGCTCATGGCGGCGGCCGAAGCGCTCTCCGGCCCGCAAAAGAGCCGGGAGCTGGCCCGGGTTATATTGGTTCGGCTAAAGCAGATGGTTTCCAACATCGGCGACAACGCCGCCGTCTCCAACATGGAGCGCCTCGCCACGCACTTCACGGACGCGCTGCAGGGGCTGCTCGACGGCTCCCCACCCCGTCGGGGAGCCGGCAGGCAGGCCGCCGCGGCCGCGTCGTCCCACGGCCACCTCCCGCACACCGGCGACGTGCTGACAGCATTCCAGCTGCTGCAGCACATGTCGCCGTACATGAAGTTCGGACACTTCACCGCGAACCAGGCCATCCTCGAGGCGGTGGCGGGCGACCGGCGCGTGCACGTCGTCGACTACGACATCGCCGAGGGCGTCCAGTGGGCGTCACTGATGCAGGCCATGACCTCGCGCGCCGACGGCGTGCCGCCGCCGCACCTGCGCATAACCGCCGTCTCCCGAGGAGGCGCTGCCGGCGCCCGGGCGGTGCAGGAGGCCGGCCGTCACCTTGCCGCCTTCGCGGCGTCGATCGGCCAGCCCTTCTCGTTTGGGCAGTGCCGTCTCGACTCGGACGAGCGGTTCTGTCCGGCGACGGTCCGGATGGTCAAGGGGAGACCCTCGTCGCCAATTGTGTGTGCTCAACCAAGCCGCAGCGACCACCACCGCTAGGTGCCCTACCGGCTCGGTGGCGTCTTTCTTGGCCGGCATGGCCACGCTCGGCGCCAAGGTCGTCACGGTGGTTGAGGAGGATCAAGGGGACGCGGAGAAGGACGACGAGGAGGCGGGCGGCTTCGTGGCGCGGTTCATGGAGGAGCTGCACCGGTACTCGGCGGTGTGGGACTCGCTGGAGGCCGGGTTCCCGACGCAGAGCCGTGTTCGCGGCCTAGTGGAGCGGGCCATCCTCGCCCCAAACATCGCCGGCGCCGTGAGCCGAGCGTACCGTGCCGCGGACGGCGACGGCAAGGCGAGGGGCCGGGTGGGGGGAGTGGATGCGCGGCAACGGGTTCAGGGCCGTGCTGCTGAGCTACTTCAACCACAGCCAGGCCAGGCTGCTGCTCGGTCTGTTCAATGACGGATACACGACGGAGGAGACGTCGCCGAACAAGATCGTGCTCGGCTGGAAGGCGCGGAGGTTGCTGTCGGCGTCAGCGTGGGCGCCGCCGCCGGTGTCGGTGCCGTCGTCGCCAACGGAAGCCCGTGGGGATGTCGCCGGGTAGAGGTGGCGTGGGATGGACTTTGACTACATTGATGACGGAGCGTGAGGTCTCCGACGAGCCAGGAACACGAACGCCGGCGAGTGCGTGGTCACCGCGGCGAGAACGAAAACGAGATGCAGCAAACTCGAGAGGAAGATTAGATTTGACGCTGCCACAACCGCAGCTTATTTGGTCGTTTATTCCTTGCTTTTATACGCAAGCTCAGGCTGATTACAATCCAAGCCCCCACGCCATGTCGCGTAAAGTGCGCCGCACCGTTTCATCTCAGTGCGCACCACGTGCGCTCGGCACGCCATGGCGCGAACCAAACCGTCCCGGGGCGGACATGATCAAGCACGCCTAAGATCATGCTCGTCCCCTAACCTGATTGACTCAACTGAAAACAAAGATTACAAGATATGGTGCACCAATTTAGCTAACTAAGAGGAACCAAGGCCCACCCCTAAATTAAGCCTCTATCCTAAATTTTAGGGGTTTGGAGAGAAAAAAATCAACTCCAATGGAGCCCCTTAATGAGCCCTCAAATTCTAAAAAACCTTAAATTTTAGTTTTAACCCCCTAGACCTGGATGCCCCTATTCTCGTGGGTCCCACCACTTTTTTTCCATCGCCCGCCGGAATCGCCTCCCAGCGTGCATGCGCTGCCGCCATGGAGCTGCGGTCCACGTCTCCACGCCGCCCGGCCATGGCGCTGCCAAGTCCCGTCTCCATCCCACCGCCGCCATGGGCTGCAAGATCCTGCCATCACCACCACCCGCCGCCATCGAGTTGTGATATCCCGCCGCTGAAGCCGCGAAGCTGCAGGATCCGCTGCCGTCCATCTCTCTCGGGGTTGGGGTCGGAGGAAGGGGAAGGAGGAGCCGTCCATCCTCCGCGGCGGGGGCGGCGTGGGATCGGCTTGAGGTCGATCGCGGCCGTTCTCCACGTCGGCTTTCGCGCCGAGAATCCTCTGCCGGCGCGGGGCGGCGGAGCGTGAAGGTGGCAAAGTACAAATCCCGACTTTGATGGAGGTCATGCGGTCGGCCAGGCAGCTCCACGGATGGCGATGCGTGCCGGCCGTGGCGGCGAGGAGGCGCGGGCTAGCTAGCTCCGACCCGTAGTGGCCGCCCGAAGGGTGGGCGTCGATGGCGGCAGCGCGGGGTAGGCCTACGGTGGTGGCGCTTCGGAGCGCGGGCGGGCGTGAGGAATGTGAAGGCGGAGGTAGGCCGGATCCTCCTCTGCCGGACGCTCTCTGCGGGCTCGACAAAAGCCGGGCCGAGGCTGGATCGACGGCGCGACGGGGCCGGCTGCCGGGGCCGCCGGAGGAAGCATGACGGGTGACCAAGTAGGATCGGATTGGGTATTTTTTCTTTGTCGATTTGGGTCCCACGGGAGATAAGGGCTTGATCGATTTTTCCACTAGAGTTGGGCCTTAATTTGGGCCCCTATTTTTAAGTCCACGCAAATAAAATTTTAAGGGCCTAATTTGAGGACTTCCATTGGAGATGCTCTAACAAATTAACCCTAAACTTGATGCACATCTACAACTCCAAGAGCACTCTCGAGTTTCACAAATTTCACCGCTGGCGCCTTTGTGAAGAAGATCGGCGAGCTGTTTTATTTGTCCCAAGCGTGATCGACCTTCACCTTTCTCTCCTCGATGCACTCACGAGAGAAAAATGATACCTAATATCAATATGTTTGTTGCGATCATGGTGCACGGATTCCTACTAAGCACCATTGTAGACATGTTATCCATGAGTAGCTTCAGCGTCGCCTCCTTTATTCCCAACATATTCGAAATCGGTCGGCATAACCATATCCCTTGGCATGCCGTTCTTTGCCCGGCTTGCTACGTATTCTACTTCACAAGAAGATAGGGCCACAATCTTACGCTTTTGTGAAGCCCGGTGACCAACCTACTACCAAGAAAGTAGCCGACACACTGCGTGGTGCTCTTTCGGCCCTCGATGTCACCCGCAAAATTGTTGTTGCTATATCCTAAGAGCAACTCCAACAGTTTTGCAAACATGGTTTGCATTCTTCAAATTTGCCAAAAACATGAAAAAGTGGTCTCCAACAGGTTTTGCAATTTGGATTGGCATTTTGGGCAACTTGGCATAAACTATCCTCAACTTGGCAAATATGCCAAGCACGGGAGGACTTGGCAAATCCTCTCCTTGCTTGCATGTTGCGCATTGACCGCGAAAATAAAATCATCTCCCTACTTGCACTACTTGCATCTTTGCATGTTGCCTTTTTTTTTCTTTTTGCCAAACTAAATTTGCAAAACTATTAGAGAATCACAGTTTTTCACTTTGCATATATTTTTGTGACTTGACAAATCACAATTTTTGCTAAGTATATTTTGCAAAAACTGTTGGAGATGCTCTAACGAACAGGTTTTAGCCCGGCTCCTATATCGTACTTGCAGCCATACCTCAAAGTGCCCTTCAGGTATCTCGGGATATGCTTCACCGCAGCCCAATGTTCCTTGCCGGGAGCTTCCATGTACCGACTCACCACACCAATTGTATATGCCAAATCCGCCGTGTGTTTACAAGATACCTCAAGCTCCCGATTATGCTTCATGCGCCGTTGCATCCACGACTTCTCCTTCCCTTCTACTTGCTAAGCTACAACCGACACTCCATGGGTGTCTCACATGAATTGCCGTTACTCATACCTGCCACTTCTAGGATCTTAGCAGCGTATGAAGTGTGACAGAGGGTAGTTCCACCTCCACCTTGTTTCACCTCAGTGCCTAGATAGTAAGTCAATAGGCCCAAGTCACTCATGTTGATCAATTTTTCTTTATCCCAGACTTGAAACTTCTAATGTCACTCACACTAGGTCGAGATAATCAAGTCATCCACATAAAAATCCCACAAGCGAAAAAGGGCTCTTGTTGTTTCTCCTATGAACAACATGATCCAACCTCGCCCGCACAAAACCCGAGCAATCAATTCACTATCAAGTTTTGAATTCCACGCCCTCGGACGCTTGCCTCAAACCATAAAGTGCTTTATCAAACCATAAAGTGCTTTTCTTGTTGTTTCCGTCATCAATTGGGAATAGGGTTTGGGAACTCTTGGAGATGCTCTAAACTACCTAATAATCTGAGATAACATTTGAACCTTCAATACCTTGTATTCATGTGAGTACTCTCTCTGTCTCTGAATAAATAGATTTTTAGAGTTCTCTTAAGTTGAAGTTTTTAAACTTTGACTGAATTTATGATATAAAATTAGTATCATTAGATTTATCATCATGGAACATATTTTCATAACATGCTCATTTCATATCATAAATGTTATTACTTTTTTTCTATAAAGTTATTAGTCAAACTTATGAAGTTTGACCAGCACGGATTCTAGGAATTGATTTATTTGAGGACACATATATATATACTAAAGCTGAAAAAGTCTTTGTAGCCCTCAAAGGAAAAAAAAAAAAAATCTTCCCACGAAATTTGATTACCATACATGTTCTTTTCAATTGGCTTTGCCACGTTTTTCCGTGGTCAGGTACAATCTTTTTTTCTACACGTTTTTGTTGAGAATGATATTGATATCACTCCACTTGGTTTTTGCGTGGTGATGCGAACTTTTCTGTTCTTTATATATAGCGATTATTTTAGTTTTTGCGAGGCCGGTCAATTTGTGACACCACTGCATGCTTGCGCCACTATCCAGAGTAGGTTTGTCTGCTTGTTCCAGAGACAAGCTTTGTGTGATACCCTTGGTCCACTAGAGATACACAACTGACCGACGACCATGCATGTTATTTGTTGGCTTCTTCCAAAAACAAAGGAACGTACTATGTCCACACATCACAAAGGAACGTACTATACCAACAAAACAAAGCACTTGGTAGCGGGTAAGCATTCAACCAAACAAATTAGTTGAATCTTTAGGGGAAAGAAAATACTTGGATTGGATATCTCTTGAAAGGTTCTAACCCGATGTTTAGAACGAGGATGACCCAATCTTCACGCAAAAGTAGGTCTATGAACTAAGAGCTTACTATAGGGATAGCGGAAATGAGAGAACTTGTTGCAAAGCAATAGTAAGATTAGGATAACTTTTGCTGAAGATCAGCGGGGTAACTAGTTTTATACCTGACCAAGGTTGGATGCGACCAAGCGACGGGGAGAGAGGCACCGAAACCACGAAAACTTCAACTCGATCTCCAAACGACCGCAGAACCACAACCGGAGCCAATCCACACAAGACAGGGCAGCCGTACTGGAACCCATAGAGCACGAATTAGTGGATCTCGGAGAGATCTCTTCACAAGTCCAAGAGGAACGAGGAAGAACGGGGGTTGAGTAAGACACTCGGGCGGCTCTTCGCTCTGAAATCACTTGGATTAATCTTAAATCATCAAAAGTTGTTTATAGCTTACATATGGGGTGTATTTATACTAGAACAACCCTCTAGAATGGGTGGAAACACGAAAACAAGTGGATGCATCGCTAGTGTGAAAAGGTTCCACGCAATGATCTCCTAAGTTGTTGAGTTGTTCCCGCGTGGCTGTTTGACTTCTGACCAGTCTTAAATGTTTCAATCATAACTCCTTCTAGGAATCTTCAAATGACGTGGGGCTGGATGCGTTGGAAAGCTAACTTCGATAAGCTTTCCAACGATGTATAGCAAGCTATAGGAAACTTCATAAATTGGTACAGTTTTACGCACGAACTTCAGCTTCGGGAAGTTGCGAATGGCTTTTCAAATGATCGGAACTTGCCGAATGACCTTGCCGAATGCTGGAACTTGTTGAATGACCTTGCCGAATGACTTTGCCGAATGACGAGGATTTTGCCGATTCCAGCTTCTTGGCCTTCATCTTGTTGATTTTTCTTCGATGTACGAGTAATATTAACATACAAGACTTAGGTAGCATAAAGTTATCATTGGTATTGAATTGAAACTCATAAAGTAACGTGTGCACCTTTTGTTGGACCTTTTTAGCTCGACTACGAGTGATAGGTCCGGTAGCAATCGGGAATGTGGTTGGAGAGGCTGTCGGTCTTTGGCATGGTCATATCATCTCTTAAGAGCAAGGCCATCGCAGGCTTACAGCAGCTTGTGGTTTCAACAAAAATCAGTTGCCATGTAGGCTTTGCACAACTAAAATTGTTTCTCTTCCAACGGCGCATGCATAGGTTCAATGCTACCTCGCGACAAAAGCTGAAGTGCTACATGACTACAGGAATCTTATTCTCTCACACCCTCTAGCTTTTCAGACCAAGGCAACGGGTGCTTCTGCAGGCCACTCTGACTCACTGCGGAACCACCATTCGACGCTCTCTCTCCTCTACGTGGATGTCCGAACCTACATGGCCTGCAGGGCTAACATGCAGGTCATTGCATTGGGCATGGCCTAAGTGTGCCACACGTGGTTGTCCTTTTAGTTTGATCTTTATGCATGCAACCTAACAAGATGGCTTGTCAATTCTCAAAAAAAAAAAAAAAAAAAAAAAAAGATGGCTTGTCACATTTTAACAGTATTATAGAACATGAAATATTTAGAAAAAATCAATTTGCTAGAAAAAAAATCAATTTGCTAGAATCATACCTCAATTTGATGTTTGTACATGTCCACCGAGTTTAATGAGGGCAATAGTGGGCCATAGGCCCCCTAAACTTGATCAATTTTTATTGTCTCGTGATATGTACATGCAACATTAGCAAAAACATAATTTGATTTAGGCACTTTCTTTGTATTGTACACTCATATATATTAGGCATATGCTACATGCATAGAGGAGTTGTTTGGTTCAAGTCTGAGATTGGTTGGCTAAGTAAAACTACTGCTTGGCTATAGCCTAATAACTTGGTAAATATTGCCTGTGGTTAGACAAGCATGGTGACTATTGTTGGTTGAAAACACATCATTAAAGCTCTATTAGAGTATGTACGAGGGGTGCTATCTGGCTCCACCAGGCAGCTGATTTCGTATGTTGGGCCTCAACAACATGCCTCTACCCAATGTTAACCATCATCTAGACAAAGTAGACCATTAAACGGGCTACACGGCCAATTAAATGAGTAAATGGACGATTAAATGGAAATGACATACCACCATGTAGTGTTTACATAGTGTGCTAATGGGATAATGATCATTTAAGAAAATAGTGCCTCTGCCAGGCAACAAAATAGGGTTGCAACCAAACGATGCATAAGCATACCTAGGCACCTCCTTAACTAGGCAACATCTATCCGGTGCTTCATCCAAATGAGCCCATACTGTATTGGTAATTACCTGAATTGATGTTGTCCGATGATCAAGCATACTACATACAAAAAACTTGCTGAAGACTTTAGGAACACGATCTTTTTTCTCTCAAGGGCATGTGCTCCTTGTGCATCACCATTTGATATGTATGGAATGTGTGCACTTCAGGAGGATGCACATGCTATTGAGGGCAAAATTAACTTTATAGATATTTAAGAGAATCCTTGCATATCACTATGATCCCTATTGCTAAAGATTGTTAGTGATCCTCCTTGGTTGGCAAAGGCTTGCCTGGTAGTGGCCTGGGTGGCTGCGATCGACCCTAGGCACATGGTAGCCCCTAGTTTAGGCTAGCTAGTTAGAGCGATAGAGACAGTGACCAAGGCCTACCCTGGCAACTGGTGGCTCATGGCTTGGCTGAGCAAGCCCAACATTTTGTGGCGGTGCAATGGGAGAATAAAGCAACCAATGGCTTGTGTGAAGGCCCTTTGGGTCTTGAGAGGAACTACGACAAAGGCGTTTGTGGATACAAAAACTATGTTGACCGATGGAGGATCACGAGTTCAATCCATCCTGGTGGTCACCTCATTGGTGAAGATCCCTTGGCTGCCATATTGAAAGGAGTTGCCACTAGGGATGATGTTGTTGTCGAACGAGGAGAGAGTTGAAGGACCAAAAGCCTAAATTGGTGCAAAGAAATATAACATGTGTAATTAGTGAGTGCTCGATAGTTTATTTCGTACTCTACATGAAGATTAGAAACTTGAGTTAGTGTTTTTAACACCCTTGAGAAAAGCTTCACAAATAGTTGACTAATAACTAATATTTCCTCCATTCCAAATTGGAAGTCATTCAAGAATCCCGGAGAGTCAAAGCATTTCAAATTTGACCAAATTTATAGAGAAAAAAACTATAAATATTTGTGATCAAATAGGTATATTATGAAAATACAATTAATGAATAATTTAATGATACTTAGTTGACATCATGAATGCTAGTATCTTATCATATAAATTTGGTCGAACTTGAGAAGACCCTCCAAGATTGTTGAAATGACTTAAAATTTAGAATAGTGGAGGGAGTAGTTAGCAGGTAATAGCCACCAACCAGGTGGTTGGATAGGTAGGGTTCATTTGGATGTGCATGGTAATAGGTGGTTAGCTAATTAGGGTATGTTTGAATCGTACATAACTAATGTAAATAGATGTTAAAAATTATCAAAGGTTATATTTGGATTCTTCTCTAACAAAATTAGCTAACATCTTACCTGGCACCTAGCTAACAGCTAGCTATTAGATGCTTGTTTTCTAGTTTATACGACTAACAATTAACAACTAGCTATTAGGTGATAGTAACTATTAGTTTTTTACTGAAAATAGTAACTATTAGTTAGCGCCAGTGAATCTAAAATGGCCGATGGAGCTAGACCTACATTTTTACATTTTTTTTTGTTCATGTGAACTATCGATCCCTTTTTTGTGTTGCGATCTCGATAGGGGAGGGGGCTGAAATGGTTGGAACGAGGTGTGTGAGCTAAACATAGGAAATGAGATTGCTCTACGATCGCGGTTGGTGGAACAAGGACGGAGACATCCGTCCGTCTCCAACGACCCCCACGGGTTCCCAGAGATTCTTTGGCGGTAGGTGATGGATCCCAACAAAAATCCTGTCCCCACCCCAACACTGACCGACTCACGCCGGCTCCATCCATCCACCAAACCCAAATCACCCAATCCGCTCCGCGCGCCCACCACCATCACCGCATCCGTCCACCTGCCGCCACCCAACGTGCTTCCCCTGCGCCGCGCTAGAATCCGGCCCCCGAGATCCCGTCCCGTCCCGTCGCCGTCGCCACCACTGGTTTGCCGACTTCGACACGCACGCTGCCCGGCCACCAGCGACGACGCCGCGAGCGCCGCAAAAATTAGAGGAGAAACGCCAAGGCAGGCAGGCAGGCGCTCGGTGAAAATCCTCTGCCGCCGCCGCCGGAGCGCAGCAGGCCCGTCGTGGTCAATCGTCCCTGCCAACCCCCGATCGCCCGCCCCGCCGATTGATTTCTGTGGCTGGGCCTCCGCTACCTGCCACGCTCCACGTCCATCCAAACGCCATCCGCGCGCTCCGCCTCCCGTTGCCGATCACCTTCACTTCCGTGTCTTGTGCGTGCTGACTCCACCTCCCACTATAGTTACCAAATAGCAGCAGTCAGGCAGTCTGACAGCTGCTGCATGCATTACTAGCCAAACCCAACACCCACCCCAGCCGCGCGCCCGCTCTTCTCCTCGGCAGCCGGCAGGAGCGGAAGCCGAGTCCTCTCCCCCACCCCCGCCCGGGGCGGACTCGCCACTTCCCATTCCTGCGCCTGCCTCGCGTCGCCCCCTCCACCCCCCACCCAACCAGATGGAGCGCGCACGCCGCCACGCCAGCCGCGCGCTACTCCGCCGCCTCCTCGCGTTGGCCGCGTCCTCGCCGACATCCCCAGCCGCCACGTCATCCTCCCGCGGCATCTCCACCCTATCCCCGGCGTTGCCCGCCGCGGGAAGGAACAACCACCACCAGCAGCACCGCCGCGATCCTCCCCCCACCACCACCAGCACACGCATGGGCGCCCGGTGTCGGTATCCGCGCTCCAGCCAAGCGACACGTTCCCACGGCGCCACAACTCGGCCACCCCCGCCGAGCAGGCGGCGATGGCGTCGGTGTGCGGGTTCCCTACCCTCGACGCTTTGATCGACGCGACGGTGCCACCCTCCATCCGCGCCCCTCCGATGCGGTTCTCGGGGCGGTTCGACGCCGGGTTCACCGAGTCGGAGATGCTGGACCACATGGCGCGTCTGGCGTCGCTCAACAAGGCCCACAAGTCCTTCATCGGGATGGGGTACTACGGCACGCACGTCCCCGCCGTGGTTCTGCGCAACGTCATGGAGAACCCGGCGTGGTACACCCAGTACACGCCGTACCAGGCGGAGATCGCGCAGGGAAGGCTCGAGTCCCTGCTCAACTACCAGACCATGGTGGCTGATCTCACCGGCCTGCCCATGTCCAACGCGTCGTTGCTCGATGAGGCCACTGCTGCTGCGGAGGCTATGGCCATGTGTAACGGCATCGTTAGGGGAAGAAGAAGACGTTCCTCATCGCGTCGAATTGCCACCCGCAGACCATCGATGTGTGTCGGACTCGCGCTGATGGGTTCGATATCAGGGTCGTTGTTGCTGATGCCAAGGACTTTGATTATGGTGGTGGGGATGTCTGTGGCGTGCTCGTGCAGTACCCAGGGACGGAGGGTGAGGTGCTTGACTACGCGCAGTTCGTCAAGGACGCGCACGCGCATGGCGTTAAGGTTGTCATGGCCACCGACCTGCTCGCGCTCACCACGCTGCGCCCGCCTGGTGAGATCGGCGCCGACATCGCCGTTGGATCCGCGCAGCGGTTCGGCGTGCCCATGGGATACGGTGGCCCGCACGCCGCGTTCCTCGCCACGTCGCAGGAGTATAAGCGCCTCATGCCTGGCCGGATCATCGGAGTTAGCGTCGATTCTACCGGCAAGCCGGCGCTCCGTATGGCGATGCAGACCCGGGAGCAGCACATCCGCCGGGACAAGGCCACCAGCAACATCTGCACTGCCCAGGTACCTACTACTCTGCACCACCCACCTGCTCACCAAATTGCCTGACAGTGACCCGTTAATCGATCGTACGCTAGTGTGTTAGTGATGGAGTACTAGTTTAGTGACAAGGACGCTTGTGGTGGTTGACGACAGGCCTTGCTCGCCAACATGGCTGCCATGTACGCTGTCTACCACGGTCCAGCGGGGCTGAAGGCGATCGCTGACCGGGTTCATGGCCTGGCTGGCACCTTCGCCCATGGTCTCAAGAAGCTCGGGACAGTGACGGTGCAGGACCTGCCATTCTTTGACACGGTTAAGGTCACGTGCTCTGATGCACGTGCAGTCATAAGGAAGCTGTCAAAAACGAGATGAACCTTCGGGTTGTCGACGCCAACACGGTGGGTGCGCTTTCAGTGATGCTCAATATATATGTCACTATTTCCTTCCAGCTGATTATTTGTTAACTCCTAATTTTGATCCATTCCTGTAGATAACCGTTGCATTTGATGAGACCTCCACTCTGGAGGATGTTGACAAGCTGTTCAAGGTGTTCAACAATGGCAAAACAGTAAGTACTCATTCAATCACCGCAAAGTATAATGTGGCGTGTGTTGTTAAATGATGATGATGTGAAATTAGATCCAAATACTGTATTAAATTAAATGGTGTGCCATTGCAAACGCTTTCAGGCCAGCTTCACAGCTGAATCCCTCGCACCAGAGGTCTCAAGCTCAATTCCTAGCAGCCTTGCTCGTGAGAGCCCCTACCTAACGCATCCAATCTTCAACATGTACGGGCCTCTGAAATCTGAAGCTTGCGCGTCTGCTCCACTAATTTGTCAGAATGTTTCTCATTTGGCATGCTGCTGTGGACGTGCAGGTACCACACAGAGCATGAGCTTCTTCGCTACCTGCATAAGTTGCAGTCCAAGGATCTCTCACTGTGCCACAGTATGATCCCTCTTGGTTCTTGCACAATGAAGCTAAACGCTACTGTTGAGATGATGCCTGTTACATACCCCAACTTCGCGAACCTGCACCCATTTGCCCCTACTGATCAGGCTGCAGGGTACCATGTAAGGATCATGACTCAGTTTTTCTATCCGAATGGAAAAGTATTCGCACCGTGAATTTCCAAACATCTGAAACAACTTGTTTTCTGTCATAGGAAATGTTTGACGACTTGGGCAACCTGTTATGCACGATCACAGGTTTTGATTCTTTCTCTTTGCAACCAAATGCTGGTGCTGCAGGAGAGTATGCTGGACTGATGGTTATCCGTGCTTACCTCAACGTATGTCATGATATATGTGGCCTAACCTTTTCCTCTCTTTCTTTTCTAGTAATCTGTGTTGATGAATAATGCTGATAAAATGCAGTCAAGAGGAGAACACCACCGCGATGTCTGCATCATTCCTGTCTCAGCACACGGCACAAATCCTGCAAGTGCTGCTATGGTTGGAATGAAGATTGTTGCTGTTGGAACTGATTCCAAGGGTAACATAAACATCGAAGAATTGAAGAAAGCTGCAGAAGCAAACAAGGACAACTTGGCTGCTCTGATGGTACTCTTGCTCTTGCTATGCCCTTTTAATATGAGGATTTATATTGCACATTAATCTTTCATCTCTGATAATATCTGACCTGTATGTAGTTCATTATGATGCTATACTAAAAGTTTATGATTGTGTAGCCTTCTTGCTTTAGTTGGTGTTATGGTGTGAGTCTGCAATCACATATGCTTCACAATACTTGCATCTAATGGTACTTGTTATACATAATAACATATACAATAGGACGATTAGAATGAGGTGCCAGCACTTCGCTTATTGATGTACAGACAATCGGAGGATTATAATGAACCATGAAAATGTGGAAGTTCAATTACGATGAACTTGATTGTTTTCAAAACAAACTTTTGAAATCCTTTTTGCAGTATGCCAAGAATAATATTGTGTTACAATATTAACTTATTTTCAGGTTACCTACCCTTCAACTCACGGAGTCTATGAAGAAGGCATTGATGAGATCTGCAGGATCATTCATGAAAATGGCGGACAGGTCTACATGGACGGGGCTAATATGAATGCTCAGGGTTTTTTTTTTTCACAGTTTGCTATTCCATCTTCTGTACTTTGTTCATTATGCAAACAATCTCTCCAGGAAATTATTATTATTCTAAAAATTTATGGGACACATTTATATTGCTATGTGTAGATGGCATTCCAACATGTGATGAAGTTGATTCCTTCTTATTTTTGAAAATAAAATACTTGTAGTGAACTTACGAGACAAATCTATTAGAGTTCAGTACTTAGCAAGATAAGTAATTCTGTGATTCCCTTGAAAATATTTAGCGATTAAATTTTATGCATAATCTATCAAATTGTATGTTCCTAAATACCATATTAGATAGCTATTGCCAAAATGATCAGTTCACTATAATTTTCCTTGAGCTGACAAAAGTTTTCTTTTTACAGGTTGGGTTAACAAGCCCTGGTTTTATTGGAGCTGATGTGTGTCACCTTAACCTTCACAAAACATTTTGCATTCCACATGGTGGAGGTGGTCCCGGCATGGGTCCTATTGGGGTTAAGAAGCATTTGGCACCGTTTTTACCATCTCACCCAGTGGTAGGTTCCCTTAATTCTTTGTCTTCTCGCTTTTCAATCTGTAAAAATTCATATTCCGATCTGAGGGCATATTAGTAATGCCTAATATTCAACACTTAACTTGATTTGTGACTTAAGTTTATTATTATAGAAAGTGTCACGACCTTTCACTCTAATTTTACGAGCTTGCAAAGTTCCATGTTCATACAACACAAAACAGATTATTATAACCATGTTTAACTCCCAAGAGCAGTTTCCTAAGATGTTCAGATTGAAGATTAAGATAGATTCCCCATGTGTTTGTCTATGCTACGACCAATCTTACATTATTCTTTCTCGACCTAGAGCCCTTGTTGTCCTATCATATTCTGCAACCTAAGGGGCTTATTTTCATGTCCTGTCCTAAACTAGTAAAACAAGAAAGTTTTTGCAGATTTTTTTTCATGTTAACAGCATTGCAGGTGATACTGTACTATTTAGTGGTGATGTTTAATAAATGAAACCGTTCTATAAATGCAGAGCACTAAACTAGAAAAGTTATTCATAATTTCTGCTTGCTTCCATCATTTCATCCAAAAAAAATTACAGTCACACCATCTGATTAATCGAGTTATTACCAGATTCCCACTGGTGGCTTTCCTCTCCCTGAGAAAACCGATCCTCTCGGTACCATTTCTGCTGCTCCATGGGGATCTGCCTTGATTCTGCCAATTTCCTATGCATATATAGCCATGATGGGTTCACAGGGACTTACTGATGCTTCAAAGATCGCGATCTTGAATGCAAACTACATGGCAAAACGTCTAGAGGTACTTTTTCATTCATGAGAACATACCTCAGTGTCATTTGTTATATTCATCAAATTATTTTCTAAAACTGACTTGGTAATTATCTTTTTTTGCAGAAACATTACCCAGTTCTGTTCCGTGGAGTCAATGGAACTGTTGCTCATGAATTCATCATTGATTTGAGAGGATTTAAGGTACTAATATCTGAATCATATTAGCAATGGAACCATATTGCAGTCTCTAACTGGCTCCTGGAACTTTGTCAGACGACTGCTGGTATAGAGCCAGAGGACGTGGCAAAGCGCCTGATGGACTACGGATTTCACTCACCAACTATGTCATGGCCTGTTCCTGGCACACTTATGATTGAACCAACTGAAAGTGAGAGCAAGGTAAGCATATGTAGCTTTTGGCAATCTTTTGCTTCCCATTATATCAGTTAGTTGATTTCACATTGGCTTACGATGTGATAACATTTTGTCTTGGCAGGCCGAGCTGGACAGGTTCTGTGATGCTCTTATCTCCATCAGAGAAGAGATCGCAGAGATAGAAAGTGGCAAAGCAGATGTGCTCAACAATGTCCTGAAGGTAATATCCTATTAATTAGTGTCAAATGGTATCAGTCAGGTAGCAGTTGTTCAACATATCAGTCGTTTCTAGGTCCTTTTGAATCATATATTCCTTGCCTATTGGGTCTGAATAACTTAAAAGAAAGAAGTTATCACTGACTGTAAAGAGTGTGTGTTTTAGTATGCTAAGTTTTCCACAATGAGATGGTTTTCCACACAGCCAGGACACCTCTTGTATTGCATGTTTACAGTGAGGTTCACAGGTTCACAAGTGTTTTTGCTTTGTTTGTGCAGGGCGCTCCCCACCCACCGCAACTCTTGATGGGTGACACATGGAGCAAGCCGTATTCCAGGGAGTATGCTGCGTTCCCCGCGGCATGGCTCCGGGGTGCCAAGTTCTGGCCATCAACTGGTACGAATACCTCAAAGTCTCCAGAGTCAAAAGCCTTGTCGTCGCTTAACAATTAGTTAACACTTAGAGCTAGCGAGGCTAATCTAATCTCTGCTTCCCCTGTTGCTTTCTCGTGCCAGGTCGTGTGGACAACGTCTACGGGGACCGCAACCTCATCTGCACGCTGCAGCAGGCGTCCCAGGTGGCCGAGAAAGAAGTGGCAGCTGCAACTGCGTAATCTCGTCGTGAAACCACGACTGCAGTGTGCAAAACAGGCTCAAGAAGAAACTGTAATGCATGCTTCCTGTCGAAGGGAAGTATCATCTTGCTTCTCGTCGTCCTTTCTGCAATGTATATACTTGCTCATGGCAGCTCGATCCTGATCCCACCATAAAGCTGCCAGCCTTGCAATTCTGCACTTCATTGCTTCTCCATTACCATGTACATTAAAAGTAGCTTTTTATTGATTAGAATAGCTGCTCTCTTTTCCGAATACTCAAGTAGTTGACACGGAAGTGTGTCTTGATATGTTCATATCAAAACTGGGAGAAATGGAGATTGTTGGAATATTCCTAAAAAGAATAAATTGGTTCAGTTTGGACTCAAGTTATTAGACTTCATATTGGGCCTCAAACTGATATATTGAGGCACAATTTATTGCGTACGTAAAATGGTGGTAAAAGTCCTCTCAGCTGCCCATACCGTCCGTTGCTTAAAAAAAAAACTACCCTCACCGTCCAATTTCCCTCGAGATTCGCTAAGAAAAAGGGACTATAAAATCAGATACTCTATACACCCTTGAGTTGACTGTCTAATTATGGACAAATTGGTTATAACCGTGTGTACACAACGATTTGTCTATGTGGCAACACATTAGTCGTGAGTGTTGCTCAAAAAAAGAAAAAATCACGAGTCATGAGGGGGATAATTTGGACTACATTTATATGGGCCAAATAGACTTTACCATAAGAATTAAAAAAAAAATACGTTTTTAAAAGATTGTCTTAATGTTTTTTATTTAGAAATGTACAATTGAAAAAAATCGTGAGGGGTGTTAATTTGGACTACATTTCTATAGGCCAAGAATTATATACAAAAACAATTACGTTTTCAAAAGATTGTCTAAATGGTTTTTATTTAGAAATATACAATTGAAGATTCTATATCTGGTTTAATCATAGAAACACTGTTTTACATCAAAAAATATTAAAGTGTACTTGAATCTTCTACACAAATTTTCTTTGTTTATTTGCTACCCCTTTGTGGTGGTGTCAAGTTGCACACTTGTGTGGGTGCCAAATCTCACCAGCAGGTGCCTATCGAACTCGAAATATAACAGGCCATCCTATGTAACCAAGTATCATGTGTTCAATTGCAGCAATATTGTTAGCACCTAGGTTTTAGATATTTTATCAATTTCAAGAATTTGTATAGACCTACCAGCTCATACGTATCTTCAGATGTTTCTATCAACACAGCTCAAATTCACATACCAAATTGTTGATTGGGTAATAATAGCATTTGCCGAAAATTCAAGCATCTCTCAATAAATTTAAATAGCATTTGCCGAACTTAAAATGACATAAAGCTAGTTCTATAGCCATAGGCTAACATAAAGCTAGTACTATAGCCATAGGCTAGCATTGCATGTATACACGCTGGCATGATGCCAGCCTCTATGCTCCAACCTTCTCCCTCAGCTCATCAAGAATCGATGGGAACTGTTGCGCCAGTTGAGCGAAACTTAACAAATCCTTCTTAAGTTCTTCTCCTCTGCAATAAAGTCAATGCACTTCTTTTTCAGCTTCGGGCAGTTGCATGTTTCAGCTTCCGACATCCACAAAATCTTGAGGCAATACAGCACGAAGCGGTTGACTGCAGTGATCAAGCGTTGAAACATGTCATCTGGGTCATCCCGGATCTCGTCGTTGGCACAGTGTGCATGAACCGAAGAATGACTTGAACGTTGCCGGCGCAATGTCAATGCAAGGTGATGGATGACATGTCGGCTTCCACCATGGAGCATAGGAGTTGCGCCTTAAAAACGGGTGAGCGGGCAGCAAGCACAGCCCAGTGAGCAAGGTACTTGCAAATCCTCGCAGGTGGAGCAGGAAAAAATACGGTTCATACAGTATCCCATCACATGCATATATCACAGGGAAAAGCACTTTTCTTGGAGAACTTTGCCACATCGAGAATGCCAAAGTCTTCTGAGAATTTGCTATTGGAAAATGGCCAATTCTTAAGGATCCAGCATTGCTTCTTGGCATATTCTGGAAACAGGACATAAGTCAATAAAAAAACGGTAATGCCTGACATGAAACAACTGAACAAGCAAAGCACAGTGATAACCTCTCGTTTAGCAGATGTCACATTGTTTTCTGTCTTTTTCCACACTGTTGCATTACGTGAGGTCGGTACAAGAGCAGGCGCAGTTGCAGCCAGGATAGCGACCTTCCTTGTGTCTCCTCTCTCAGTTTCTGCGTTTCTTAGCTTCCCTCAGATCATGGAGAAACTGACTCACAATGACATGATTCCATTTCTCTTTTTTTATTGAAAGAATCCCAACTCATAAGAAATATTCTGGACAACCTTGAGTATCAAATCTTCTGCAAGATATAAGACGGACTCAAATTTTGACTCATTAGAAAGCTGAAGAAATATAAACGCATCTAAGCAGTTCATTTTAGCACTGCGAAGACTAATTTTTAAGATAGTACTGCAGCAGCGAGGGAATTAATAAAGCGGACAACAACCAAAACCATCTTGTATGGCTGCACAAGGAATAATAATGTACATGACAAATGAAAATTTACCATATCCCTGCTTCATAGAAATAGTACTGTCGAGTAGCCTGGGTGTAAATAAACTATTTCCCCTTCTATTTCATCAAGGTGAATGCTTGAGAGTATTTGATGATTTTGCTTTACAGACTTGATCCAGGGCAGCTTTGTCTGCTGCTGATGGGTCCTAATCAGCAAGACAACTCTTCTACTCAAATTGGAAAAAATTGAGTTGATTTTAGATGCGAAAAAAAAAGAAACTGGCAATGGATTCTGTTTAATTGACAGTAAGGAGGCAGAAGGAATTTACCATGATATCCATTTTTCTGTAGTTTGCTCCAAGTTAACTCCACAAACCTTGCAATCTTTTTTCAATGACAGGATAAATATAGCAGCAGTAACCATCCATGCTACATGGGGAAAAAGAAGCATTAAGTTATTTATCCATTCAAATGAAACACTGCGTGTAGTAATGTGTGAGAAGGTCCCAGTGTATCGAAGTAACTAAGGCCTGTGTGCACACATGCCTGTAATGGAGAGAGGAAGAGGGGAAAGAAAGGGGGAAAGGGGAGAGAGGAGAAAGAGAGAGACATTGGGATTGGGGGTAGGCATACTAGAGCAAATGCCGACCAGAAATCTGATTTAGATCAGGATCAGGACATCTATGAAAATCATTTTGAACTATATCTCCCTTATTAGCATTGTCATTTCCTGGAAAATGATCAATTGATGAAATGGCTTCCTTGTATTCCGAGTGAAGTGTAGCAGTGGTTAAGTTCTTACTTTCACTCCTAAACAATGCACCTGTTCATAAATAAAAACCAGGAGAATCAACAAGTCTATAAAATTAATGAAATTGAAGCTTCATTGCTCTAGAGTATTTTAATCTTCAAAAAAAAAAAAAAAAATCAGATGCTCAACTCCCAAGTTTTTTAAAAAAGAAACACAAAAGGCAGGCTGCATGCCCAACACTACCAAGAAACTTCTAAAGCAATATATCAAAACGGTACATACAGTTAGCATTGGCACACTAATAAACAATAGCATCATATCTGAGGGCATGTTGGTTTATGCTGATGCTTTTCAAAAACTAGCTTTTAAATGATGTCACTGCTTCTAGAAAACCTGTTTCTTGAAATGTATAATATATGTAATACCCCTCAGATTATCATCCCTTAGAACTTAGAAGTAAACATAGGTTCCTACAGACCACCTTCTAGCTTCTAAATTTCTAACAAAAACAAAGTGTTGCTTCCCATAATATATGTAATACCCCTCAGATTATCATCCCTTAGAACTTAGAAGTCAACATAGGTTCCTACAGACCACCTTCTAGCTTCTAAATTTCTAACAAAAACAAAGCGTTGCTTCCCGGTGCTTGTGCCGATATGGCTCCTTCCCTGCCTATGGCCGTCGTCCCCGTCGCGGGTGTGCTCGCCGCCGTGGTCTTCCTCGGAGGCCTCCTCGCTGTCGCCGTCGACGACGTGCTCCAGGTTTGTGGTACTACAATAAATCCTCCCCGCGTCTCCACTCACCCCATCCCATCTCACCACCACCCCCTCCGAGATCCAGCGCCCGCCTCACCGCCGCCGCCCTCGCTCGCCCCGCCACTTGCTCCTCCCTCCACCTCATCGCTGCAGCCTCAGTTCCTGTTGACCAAGACCAAGCAGCTCTGCTTCCGGCGGTGCCTCGGCGACCTCGTCTTCCCCCTGGATCCAGACTTGGAGCCTCCTCTTCTACCTCCGGCGACGGCAATCCGTCTACTCTTCGGTCGTCCGGTGTGCGCGTACAAGGCTCCGTCGATCCAACTACAACCGATGCTTTGCTCGGCTTCCCACCCGGCTGTAGACTCTACAGCTTTCCACCGGCGAGTTCGTCGTCGTTCGTGTTCGTGTAGCAGTTCCTGTTCTTATCCAGTCAAGGGACCAAGTTGTAATTCGGTCCTCTTCAGAGGTCTTTTATGTAAGATGGCTGCATAATATAATATATTGCTTGTTGTCAAAAAAAAAAAAGCGTTGCTTCCCAAAAGCCGATTTCAAAAGCTAGTTGTTTGATTCAGCTTTCTGCTTCTGAGGCAAAAGGCAGAAGCTGGCTGAAACAAACAGAGCCCAAGTATCGCACATTAGATATCATTTTATATGGGCTGTACACAGTAATGAAAATTGGCAAATGTTAGCTTATTCAGTCGTGACCTGTCAAAAAAAAAAAGAAACTGATATAAATGTTGATCACTGTAGCTACAAGGGAGATAAATATCACCCAGAATAAATGGTAAAGCCTAATTTCATATCAGGAAGCATATTATGCGTCTGTTTGGTTCAGCTGTGTGCCAAATATTAATGAGGAGTATTTAAACATAAAGTATTCTACAGTATCTAAAATCATTTCAGGATACGGAATACTACTCTTTGTTTTACCTTCATCTGCAAGACACGTGCACAATTACTAGCAAACAAGAGCTTAGGCATGATCTATCAGGACACAGTTACAGACGCAAAAACTTCTTGTTAGATATGGCGTATAAAAGAACCGTGCAAATCCACTAACATAAGCACTAGACAGGAAGTTTGTTTTTTTTTAAAAAAAAATATTACTGAAGTAGACATTACACACGGGAGGGATTGTCAGGGAAAGAACATGATTGCCTAAAATTGCCAAGTTATGTCATCAAAACTATTCCCCACCTGACTGTTTATCAAATCAACATGAATATGGTAAAGCTAAGTAGTAAACATCAAATCATAAGCAGTAGAATTCAAGTATCTGATTACCACTTGCACTAGAACGACACAACCATAGAGAAGGAATACTCAAACTAGATGTCCACTGAAAGCTTTTGCATAAACTCATACAAGACTAACCGCCAAGAAAAACATTACCAAATGTAGAATTATAGATTGATATACAAACCAATAAGAATTGGTATATTCCCAAGTTAGGGCTTCAACAGAATCATGAACAAAATGGAAGAAAGAGCTATGTTGTTCCAGTTTCGAGGCAACAAGCATTTTGATAAAATCTGTATGAACAGCATACTCCACATGATCTGTGGGACCACTAACCATTATATCGGATGACCCAGATGAAATGAGTGCTTTCAAAATATTGAGCCTGGCACACAGAAAACAATTGTGCACCGTGGGAAAGAATACAAAATGAAATTTACCATTGGTCAGGCTCAGTCAGGCAGCTTCTCCTCTGAGTTCACTAATCACATTGCCAGAAGCCTCATGAATGTTATCAGTCACCATTGAATATGTCTCAGAGTCAATCCGACAATTTCTATTCTCCATAGCAGACAGCAACTGTGAACAAAAATCCACATGGCCAGCTTTGAGCAAACCATCATTCAAAATTTTCCATGCAACTTCATTATGATTATAGTCCATTCCTAGTAAGTCACAGAACAGTGATTTAGCCTTGCCATAGTCCCCCTCATCACAGAGGCCTACAATAAGATAGTGGTAGGATTCAAGATGAGGCTGAAACCCAAATTCTATCATGTCGGTAACAAATGACACGGCCTTTTCAAAGAGCTTGATATCACAACAACACTTGATAAGCATTGTGTATATCTCTTCATTGGGAGATATATCTTTTCCACGCATATGATCAAGAAGTACACATGCTTCTTCTAGACGTGTTGCTTTGCAGAATCCTGCAATGATAGAACTGTATGTAACTGCTGTAGGATTTAAGCCATGCTTCACCATTCTTTCAAGAAGCTGCCAAACTGTGTCCAGCTCAATCCAGTTCCACATGCCAGATGTGTCTACATAATGAGCGTTAACCGAGCTCATCTTTAGAAAATGCTTGATCAAAAGCCAATAAGTCCAGTGATTTGGCTCACATGATGCATCTATCATGTGCTTCAGAGTAGAAAATGCACGATCCATATATCCCATATGCCCACAACCATCAATAAATACATTATAGGTTACCACATCAGGTGTGACACCGTCTCTTTCCATTTCCGCAATTAGATGCTCAGCCTCCTCTATTCGACCTATCTTACAGTATGAGCTAATGAATACAGTATATGTAATTGCACTAGGCTTATGTCCTGATGAAATCATTTCATTGAACATGCTCTTAGCATGGTCATGCTTCCCTTCTTTGATCATTTCACTGATAATTATTGTATAAGCAACAATGTTACACTTGACTCCACTTAGGGTCATCTGATCCAGTATAGACAAAGCTTCATTCAATTTTTTTTGTTTACATAAAGCCTGCAACAGTACACTGTATGTGTACGAATCTGCCTTACAACCCTCATTGACCATCTTCTCTATAAGGACGGCAGCAAAGTCAGTATTGCCTGCCTTGCTAAAACCATCGACTAAAGATGTATATAATACCTTTGTGAGGACGACTCCCTTCCTGACAAGAAACGAATAAGCTTCTTCAGCTCTTCTAGACTTGCATAGTGCATCAGTTAGAACATTGTATGCTTGCACATCAGGTGTCAAGCCATTCTGCTCCATCATTTCAAATAACCTGAAAGCATTATCAAATTCATGTTTTTTGCACTGGCCTTGAATCAGAGTAGTATAAGTGATAACACCAGGAGTTATCCCATCCTCTTGCATTTTAGTTATTAAAGCCATTGCCTTATGAAGCTTTTGATCCTGAATTAACCCATATATCAAAGAACTGTAAGTCCAGGCATTTGGACGGCAACCTTCATGTTCCATCAATTTGAAGACCTCTAGTGCAGCACCAACCTTCCCAACCTTGCAATACCCATCAATTATAGAGGTGTAGATGACAACATTAGGAGCTAAACCATTTGCAAACATCTCGTTCAACGTCTCTTTAGCCTCTTTTAATCTATGTTTCTTGATGAGGACATTGATCAACACTCCATATGCCTGTAAATCAAGTTTGCATTTGCTTGATATCATGCTACTCTTTACCCTGAGTGCATCATCAATCCTTTCAGCCTTGCAATACCCATTAATGATGTTAGTGAATGTGATAACTGTAGGTGTGAAGCCCCTCGCAATAGCGCCATTCAGCAATTCTTCGGCTTCCTCTGGCTTCCCACCACATAGGCCATAAATCAGAGTGTTGTATGTCCAGTCATCAGGACTACACCCATTTCGTTCCATCAGTGCCTTAATCCCCAATGCATCCTTCATCTTTCCTGACTTACAGTACCCATCAATCATTGCATTATACGTCCAAACACTTGGAACCACCCCTCTCAGAGGCATTTCATCAAGCAACCCCCTGGCATCATGAATCCTACCCTCCTTACAAAGACCTTTTATCAAGAGTGTATATGTGTGCAGATTCAGGGAGCACCCATCTTGTACCATCATGAACAGAAGCACAAGTACCTCCCTTACACACTGTGCTTCACAGAGCCCCTGAATCAGAATGGTGTAGGAGTACTCGTTCCTCCTGCAACCCATCAGCGGCATCATCATAAGTAGCCAGCAAGCCTTTCTCAAGTCACCTGTTCTGCAGTACCCCAGCAACAATGCATTACATGTGTATGTATCCATCTCCATCCCAGACTCCCTCAACAGACGGAAATACCGGTGCGCTACGGCGAGACTGCCCTTCTTGCAGTATGCCATGATCATAGTGTTGTAAGTCACTGTGTCTGGCAACAATCCCTCCTGCACGAGGTGCGAGTACAACTTCTCCATACACTCCGTCATGTCGAATCGCAGCAGTGACCTGAGCGCCAAGTTGTAGCACTTTGGGGACAGCACGAGTCGCTTACCACCCACTCGACGGATTGCCTGAATCGCGTCGACGGCCTCGCGCATGTCCAACGCGGTGCCGGAGCAGCTGATCATGGAGACGACGAGCTTGTCGTAGTTGGCGGGCGCGCGGCGTCGAGCGAGGAGCTGGAGCAGCGCGGCGTGGGAGGCGGTGGTGTGGCAGAACCCGGGGCGGCGCGCGACCCACTCGAAGAAGGCCAGAGCCGTGGCCGGGTCGAGAGGGGCCACCGGGGCGCGGAAGAGCTCGGCCACATGCGCCGCCGTCACGGAGGGGCCAGCCGCTTGAAGGCGCGGCCCTTGTTCCAGCGGCGCGTGGTGATGACGCGGCCGAGCTCCGCGACGATGTCCGGGGTGGATGTGGAGGCGACGGCGGTGGGGCGGGGAGGGGCGGGAGGCGGCGCATGGTGGTGGTGGTGGCGGCGGCGGCGGCCTTTAGGGTTCAGGGTTCTGCGGGGCGGTGGGCGGAGGCGGCGGCCGCGGTGAAGCGGAACGAATGGCCCAACTCGAGTTCCTGTTGCTCTCGCTGATATATGCCATTTTAAACAGGGGTACACGTTCAGTCCCGTCGGCTCCGTAGGATTCGTGTCTTGCGGCCGGCGGCCCCCCTCCTCCCTCTCGCTGCGCCGTCGCCTCCATCCCGGCCCTCCCTCCTCTCCCGCCGCCCTCCCCTGCCGCTGCGGCGCCGTCGTCGTCGCCTCCTAACGCAACGCCCGAGAATCGATCTGTTGCGGCCGCTTCCCTTCCCCGACGTCGAGGGAAGGACGGCAGCGCCATCTTCTCCACCACGCCGCGCCCGTCTTCGTCTTCGCGTTCGTCAAGGAGGATGCCCAGCGGCGGGCCGGTGTGGATCTGAGGCCACCACTGCCGACCCTGTTTGCACTCTGTTAACGACCACCACCGTCACACACAGACCCCTCGGTGAGCACTCTTATTCATCCTCTCTTGCGACTCGTATCACTGTGGTGCCAAACTTTGAAGTGTAATTGTGCAAATAGCTGCAGCTAATTATTAATGTATCACATAGCTTCAAAGATGGCTACTCGGACGTAATTTTATCTATTATCAAATATGCAACTAGCTGGTTATCTATTTTATCTCAGACTTATACATAAGGTGAACTCTGATTAGCTTTATTATCTGCCCTTATTGTACACAAATAGGCGCCTTGTTCCTTGCCTACAGTTTAATTTTTATGTTTGTTGTAAGCTCAAATGGCCTAGAACTAAGGTGATACAAATTTGAAATAAACCGAAGTATGAGAGATTTAAAATGTGTGTCAAACTATGAATGCAAGATTGCATATACCTTATGCTAAAACTGCCTGGCATAATTTCAGATCCATTATCCAATTTATAAACCCTTTTGCTATTTAACAAACCTGGATTCAATTACCTAATGTTTAAATAACACGAGCTTTCCTGCTTGTTGAGAGGTGATCGTCCCTTGAGTACATAAATTTGCCATAACTGAAAACAATTAGCATTGCAGGACCTGCTGCATGGACTTTCATCTCGAGTTACAATATCAACAATTACTAATTCTGCTGCCATTGTGAATCATCTGTTTTTGGTCTGCTAAGACATTACTGCAGAAATATTGAATTGCCTCCATTTGACGGTTTGTTCCTGCCACGTTTAAATTGATGAAGGTGAATAAAGCCATTGTCTGTGGCTGCTGCGGCTGCTGCCCAAACACCCCGCAGTCTTGGACAGAGGGTGTGCTTAAAACCCCGACTGCCAATGGATCTCCTCTCCGCTGCATACGGTGCTACCTCTGATGACGAGGATGCTGCCGATGCTGCCCACCCACCCTCCTCCACACCGGTTGCCACCGGGTCTGCCTCCTTCACTCCACCTCCCCTGAAGCGGCCGCGGTGGGAATCTCACCAATACCTCCCTCCAACCCACCGTTTCCCACAACAGCCCCTGCTCAACGCAGCGACACCGCTGGCATCTCCATCCAGCGGCAGGTACGTTTCCAAGAGGGAGCGTGCTCTCCTGGCTTCCTCACAGGCACATGTAGAATCTGGATCACCCCTGCCTCCGCTGACGGGAGCGGAGTTTGATTGCGCAGGTGAGCTTTCTAGGCCCCCATTGCAGCAGATTAAAAGATGCTGATTATCCTAGCATAAAATTCGTCCGGGGTTGCTGATTAGCTGCTCTCATGGGAAGACACCAGCTTCAACAGATTGCTGGCTGGGTTCAGGATAGTTTTATGTGATTAGTTCTAACATAAATTGATTTGTCAATAGTGTAGTGGGTCCCAAGATGAATTTAATCTTCCATGATTAGATGTCTGAAATGGTTTTAAACTGTTTGAAGAACAATGTTCAGGGGGTCTTGGATGAAGGCTGATAAAAAGCTTGTTTTGTAATATCCAATTGTTATGTGAGAAAACTGAAGTGCTTTGTTTCAAGAGTCTTGTTTTCTGTTATCATGATGATTTCACGAGGAACTAGTTTAGGGAGTGACATATCTGTACTTTTTAGTATTTTTATATGTTGCTTGAGCAACCATTTTCTACCTTCTGTATTTGCTGTAACAGTGAACATA
The DNA here is from genome assembly GCA_015847255.1 of Hyparrhenia diplandra. Classification (NCBI taxonomy): domain Eukaryota; kingdom Viridiplantae; phylum Streptophyta; class Magnoliopsida; order Poales; family Poaceae; genus Hyparrhenia; species Hyparrhenia diplandra. The sequence continues at coordinate 121,345 of JADLZK010009055.1, forward strand.
TTGTTACAGTTAGGTCTATCACCTATCCAAATCTACGAGCTGACATTTTGCATTCCTTGCAATGCCAACCAAAGCCTGGACCAAGCACAAGTTTCCCTTTGAAGCTCTCAGTTTGTTTGAAGGGTCACAGTAAGGCAATCAACTGTGTAGATTGGTCACCGAGTCATGGTTAGTAATTACTCTTACATAGTTCTGCTTCCATGATCTTTACTATTCTGTTTGACTTACTTTATTTATGAATAAATATTCTTAGATCTTTATGAGTTAGCCATTCTCTAGTGTCATGCATTAGGATATTAAGAGAATGCAGAATTCTCCTTCTAATCAAAGACATAATGCATTGGTTTTACAGCAGTCATGGGGATTTGGGGTATGCAAATTGAGATACAATAAGGTGGTTCAACATGATACGTTTGTCTACTTCTCTTATAGTTTTATACTTCCTCTGTTCAAAATTAAAAGTCGCTTTGGCTTTTCTAGATACATTCCTTTTACTATGTATCTAGTATGTATCTAGGTGACATAGCAAAAGCAATGTATCTAGAAAAGTCAAAACGAACTATAATTTGAAACGGGGGAATAGTAACCAGGAAACAAAGTGGGTGCCCGGTGCTGTGCTGAGTGCTGACAAAGTGGGTTCCTGGTGCTGGTATTGATGTTGTTACCGACATTAAAATTGAAACTGGCAAAGTATTATCTATAAATTTTAGCTATGAGAAGTTTGTTTTCCCTATTCTACAAGAAAATGGCAATATCAGATGTTGCACTGGGTTATCCTTCCACCATACAAACATGGATTTCTCTACTAGCATGTTTGACATGTTCTTCTGGCATTCTCATCTCAACAATCTGGCTACTAGCCCTAGTAGATTAGCACTAATCCATCTAAATTCACAGTACAAATGATGATGTTATGAAGGTACACGGTACTATTGTTAGTCTAAGAAAACTACAAAAGGTTGTCAAGTAGGGAATTTTCACCTTTTGCTTTTGAATACTTATATTGTAACTCTTTAGATAAGGCTATCAGGACTGAACTGACCATTCTGAAATACTGATCTTATGCAAACCAATATATATCACCTCCACTGCCCCCTTGATCTTAACCTTCAGTTTTGTACTTCTAATCTTCTATGGAAATGCTTACAATCCATGTTTCTTGGTAATTTGATGTGTCAAATAGGGATGCTTTTGAATTATTACATTTGGCAATATCTTCATGGAATTTTCCTTATTATTCTTAGCACTTCACTTTTAACTAACACTAATAATAATATGGTGCACATGTCGATTTGATAGGAAGTGAAAGCGCTATTAACACTCAGAGAGTAAACTTTGGTGGTTGGTTAATTGAGATATTACTTTTGACATACAGTACAAAATACCCATGATGATTTTGCATAGCTTTTATTAAATTAGTCTCTCAAACTCAATAGACATTCATAAAGAAAAGTATTGCAGGGCATCTTCTTGCTTCTGCTGGAATGGATCACACGGTTCATGTATGGAACGTATGGGACAAAGGGAATACTACTGCTCGTGTTTTGAAACATCACACTGCTGCTGTAAAGGATGTAAGGTGGTCCCCTCATAGGCCCTTTTTACTCTCTGGAGGGCTTGATTGTTCCTTACAGCTAGTTGATGTTGTTGAGGGAAAAGTAACAAAAGTATTCAAGGAGGATCAAGCTGTGGAGGTTATCAAGTTCAATCCAAGCAACCCTGATATCTTCCTATCTGGTGGGTCCAAGGGTTCCCTTAGACTCTGGGATATTCGATGTGGTCTGGTAACAAAAGAATTTCATAGAAACCTTGGAACCATCCTTGACATTGACTTCAGTGCTGATGGGAGACAATTTATCTCTTCAACTGACACAACCAGAAGCAATATTAGTGAGAACACTATAATTGTTTGGGATGTCATGCGACAAGTTCCTTTATCTAACCAGGTAATAGGCGTATAGCTCTATATCTGTCCTTAAGTCTGTGGTTCTGATGCCATCTTTGTTCGTACCTTATGAACATGTTGCTTCTATTTGCATTGCATGCACTCAACATGTGGTACAACACTTAAAAAAAGGTCAAAATTTGAAACCTGGTTATTGTTTTGTTATATCAGCTCTGTTAGGGATTATATTTTTTACAATTTCCACTTGGATATATCTGTTGGGTTATGTAGAAGTTCAACATAGTGTCTCAGGATATTCATGAGAGAAGTAAAACCTGTCTAAAGATGCTGCAGAACCAATAGGACTGGAGCATTTACCAGAACATATTCTAGAAACCATCATAAGTTGTGACTGCATGTTTCACTGAAATATGAATTTAGTAGATCATTTGTACTCCCTCCGTTCCAAATTATAAGCCGTTTTGGCTTTTCTAGATACATTTCTTTTGCTATGCACCTAGTTATACACTATGTCTAGATACATAGTAAAAGAAAAGTATCTAGAAAAAGCCAAAACATCTTATAATTTGGAATGGAGGTAATATATATATATTTACACGTTGCTCATTGTTGAATATCTGTTCTGCCAATTCTTGAAAAAAAATGCATTTACAATTCTTTGTTTCATAACCCATGCTCTATCTGCTGAAGTAGGTACCCCTGAATTACAAACATGATTGGTCTATTACTATTTTATTTCCATATATCTGTCTTTGTAGTACTACCTCCTTTCAGTTTTATATTTAAAGTCGACAAATCTCTGCTCAAACATTTTAGCATCAGAACATCAACACATTTAAAATTGTGAAAGGTTGATGTATGAAAATGCCATTACTATATGTGTTGTTAATTTTAGTTTTATTTAAACTAAATTTTATAAGTCAGAGTTTTGTAAAGTTACAGATAATAAGTAACAATCAAAGTCACACCTTCAAGACTGAAATGTGAAATTTTACCTTGCCCTAATAAGTCCTTGTGCGTTTTCCTTTCTGTTTTTTTTTTTTATATATATAGTATAAATAAATATTCAAGCATCACGTTCTAGTCTATTTCTTCCGCCTTTAGTCCAGGGACTGCATTTTGCAGTAACAGGGATTGGGCTCCTACCAGCAGGGTGGAAGTTAACAGAAATCACCATTTGTATATCACAGGTTTATACTGAAGCATTCACATGCCCGTGTGTAAGATACCACCCACGTGAAGCATCTTTTGTTGCACAATCTAATGGGAACTACATTGCTATCTTTTCATCAAGGCCACCCTTCAAGCTGAACAAATATATGCGGTTTGAAGGACATGGAGTGTGGGGTTTTCCTGTAAAGTGCAACTTTTCCCTGAGCGGAAGGGAACTTGCATCTGGTTCATCCGATGGATGTATTTACTTTTATGATTACAAGTCGGCAAGGCTTTTAAGGAAAATAGAAGCCTTCAAAGAAGCATGCACTGATGTTGCATACCACCCAGTCATGCCTAATGTGATTGCTTCTTGTAGCTGGACTGGTGAAATATCTGTCTTTGAGTGACATGATATAATGCTTGGTAGGGAAGTAAAGTTTAGTGTTACATGGCAAAGTTTTTATTCTCAAGAGTGTTGCATGGCTGGCGCTGGCAGTTACCGGAGCCGGCTGGCAAGGTGATTTCCAGCGATCTGTTCATATTCTCGTCTGAGGAGCATCAGGAGTTCAGAACCGCTAACACAAATATATATTGTGTAACCCAAACACCAATTAATGGTCAAAGCAGATTCCAAAATGTAAATAATTTGTTGTAGGGAGCTTATCGTCTGAATGTAAGTCTCAACCTATGGACAGATTATTGTAAACCAAGCCCTGTTCTTTCTTTTTAATGTAGATGAACACTGATTGTACTGGCAACATGCGCGGCACAACTCTTTACCTGTTATTATTAAAAAAAAAAAAAAAAACCCTGGGTTCTGAGACACTTTCTCAAATCATAGTGCCTAGACATGTTCATGGAGAATCGTTTCTATATATCCTCTCCCCAGTTGATATCATCAAAATCCACGAGATTTACACTGCTTGTTGACGTAGCAAGTATAACAACAACTTAGCCTTTTGTCTAAAAGCTAGTTGGTAAAGGCTAGAGATGAAACCCACAGGAAATAAGTATAAAAGCGACACAGAAAAAGGACACAAGACAAAAGAAAGAGTTAGGGTTAAACAGTAAAAGAAAATAAAGGTCACGGTTCAGACAAGTTGATTGCTAGTCTCCAAGCGCTCCTATCTATAGCTAATTCCTTAAAGATATTCCACTCCTTCATGTCTCTCTCAATCATCTCGTCCTAAGTCAGTCTAGGTCGACCTCTGCCTCTCTTTACATTGTCTTCCCGCTTTAAAACCCCACTACGCACCGGCGCCTCGAGAGGCCTCCGTTGGACATGTCCAAACCATCTCAACCGATGTTGAATCAGTTTCTCCTCAATTGATGCCACCCCGACCCTATCCCGAATCTCCTCATTCCGAACTCTATCCCTTCTTGTATGCCCATAAAACCAACGCAACATACGCATCTCTCGCCACACTTTCGCCTCTTTGGACATGTTGCCTTTTTGTAGGCCAACATTCAGCACCGTATAACATCGCCGGGCGAATTGCCGTCCTATAAAACTTACCTTTTAGCTTCTGTGGCACCCTCTTGTCACATAGGACACCTGGCTTGACACCACTTCAACCAACCTGCTGAAAATCTATGCCTAACATCTTCATCAATGTCGTCATCCTTCTGTAGCATTGATCCTAAATATTGAAAAATATATTTCTTGGCCACCACTTGTCCATCGAGGCTAACATCTTCATCCTCGCGCCTAGACGGGCTGAAGTCGCACATCATGTACTTGGTCTTGGTCCTACTTAGTCTGAACCCTTTCGACTCAAGTGTGCGTCTCCACAGCTTCAACTTTCCATTAACCCCTGCTCTACTCTCATCCACTAGCACCACATCATCAGCAAAGAGCATACACCAAGGGATGTTACGTTGTATATCCCTTGTGACCTCATCCATCACCAAGGCAAATAAATAAGGGCTTAAAGGCGACCCCTAATGTAGCCCTATTTTAATTGGAAAGTCAATAGTATCGCCATCAAGGTTCGGGACACATGTCGTCGCATCCTTGTATATATCCTTAATGAGGGTAATGTCTTTGTAACATCCCAAAATGGCCAAGTGGGCCCAATTCGCGAATGGGCCGCATCCTTGTATATATCCCTTAATAGGGGGTACATGTACTTAGTTGGGACTTTGTGTTTTCCAAGGCCCATTGTTCACGAAATGGGCGGGCCGTTTCGAGGGTACTTTGTCATACGCCTTCTCGAGGTCAATAAAGAGCATGTGCATGTTTAGTACCCTGAATCTGGGAGCTCGGACCGCTTAAATAAAGTAACCTCGGTTCCGTTCAACGGGGAAAGTTCAAGCGGGTTGCTAAGTGGGACCAAAGTGGGCCTGGACCGTCTTGCCGGGCCTGGATGTTACATGTACTTAGTTGGGACTTTGTGTTTTTAGGCCCACACGTTGTCGTTTCTCGGTTCTTTGGCGCCTTCTCGAGGTCAATAAAGAGCATGTGCAATAACCCTAAATCTCTCCACAGTACTAAGAAAATTGTCTCCATAGTCGACCTAAGAAAATTGTCTCCATAGTCGACCTCCCGGGCATGAACCTAAATGGTTTAGGGTCACACTTGTCACTCTTCTTAGGCGATTGATAACCCTCTCCCAAAGCTTTGTGGCTCTTGAAGATAATCCCCGATAGTACTAATATACTTCTCCTCCATTCTTCAAACATCTTGTTTGACCGAAAAATGAGGTTAAAAAGCTTAGTTAGCCATACTACCGCTCTCGCACCCAGGCATCTCCACACCTCAATGGGGATGCCATCAGGGCCCATCGCTTTACCTCCCTTCATCCTCTTTAAAGCCTCCCATCTTTGCCTCTTGAATTCTCCTCACAAAGCCTCTGCTGGTGTCATCAAATGAGTCATCGAACTCAAGGGTAGGGCCCTCATCCTCCCCATTAACAATCTATCAAAGTACTCTCGCCATCTGTCCTTGATGTCCTCATCCTTCACTAGAAGTCGATCCGTCCCGTCCTTGATGTATTTGATTTGGTTTATGTCCCTTGTCTTCCTCTCGCAGATCCTAGCGATCCTATAAATGTCCTTCTCCCCTTCCTTCGAGTCTAGCCATTGATAAAGGTCATCAAATGTCTGCCCCTTTGCTACACTCACAACTCGCTTTCCAGCCCTCTTCGCTATCCTGTAGCCCTCGATGTTGGCTGCACTCTTGTCGAGATGGAGGCGCTCCTTAATAGACCTTTGTACCTCATCGTTCCATTGTAAAAAATAATTTTAAATTGGCTTTATCTTGACCGTTGGTGTAAACCGTATAATACAATAGCAGTGTACAAGCATTTAAACTGTCAGTTTTTTTTTTTTTTATGCGCCACGTGTACAAATGACACTTCTTCCTTCCCCGACTAGATCCGTACAGACCAAGCCACCTTCCATTTTAGTGTCATTGGAAATCCAAAAATTGCAAATATAAGATCCAAACACCGTACAGACAGAGCCACCTTCCAGTTTTAGTGTCATCGGAAATCCAAAAATTGCAAATATAAGATCCGAACAAGTTTATATAATAAAGATGTAGAATAGCTTAGCATGGATTCCTGTTAAACACACGTGATGGCGTTGGAGCTCAGATTTTTTTTTTGTTGACAAACAACAATTTATATTATATTAAAGCAGCCAAATTACAAAGCAATTATTGTGTTACATTGGGGTTCTGCGACCAAGAAAGTAAACAACATCGACTAAAGGCACCAAAGAGGACAAATCAGCTAGTGAGGGTATACCTTGGGCGTCAAAGACGCGTCTTTTCGGATGGGTGGCCGCCAAAGCGACAACTAAGAGTGGGTTGGCTTCGGGTAAAAAACATCCTGGTATCCAAAGAATATTGTTTATGACATCGCGGGATGTAAGGAAAAACTTAAGCCGAAAACCCAGGTGAAAACAGATTCATCGAACATGCACCTTAGAAGAGGCTATGTCATTGCAGTGGATATCGTAGGAACCATAGACTGCATTGTGTTATCATCACCGGAAGATATTTCTAGGCCTGGAGAGCACGTGTTGCAGGCGGAGAACTGAACAAGCTGCTCCATCCACGGAGAGGAGTTGCATGCTCTCCAGCACCACATTTGCAGTCCCACGTCGTAGGTGATGAGCCTCACGTGAAGACCATTAGGGCCCACCTATCCCCACCCGTGTGCTTTCTCTGTGGCAAGCCAGAACCAACCCGAATCTTGTGTGGCAGGCCACAAGAAGCGACGGGGAATACCGGGAGCAGGCCTCCCACGTCGTCGTGATGTCCTTCCGCACCGAGTCGCCTCCAATGCGGCGCCGAGGTGGCCCTTCCTGACACAGGACCTTCATTGAAGGCGTCGCCATGATCTTCCACACCAACTCACCCCTGCCATGGGTGCCATGGTAGGAATCCGCTCTCTAGGCCGTTGTTGTGTGCGGCGGCGTCCCGTCCTCATCGGCGGGGTCGACGCGGTTGTGGCCCAAGAGGAAGTTCCGCACGAACGGCGCCTCGGCAACCTCGTCGTCGTCGAGCCACATGAAGCGATGCAGGTACGCGCCGCTGCGCATGCTGTCGGCCTCCGGCGTCAGCGCGGCGCGGTCCTTGGGGTGGCCGCAGTCGAAGAGCACCATGCAGGACCAGTTCTTGCGCGGGTACGACGTTTGCACGACGCCGTCCATCTTGGTGGCCTCCGTGGGCGTGTAGTCGTGGTGGACGCATAGCACCGCGTGCCGCGAGTCGGCGTCGGCGACGAGGCACGCCAGTGTCGCGACGTCGGCCACAAAGAGGTGGTCTCCGTGTAGGGGCGGCCATGGCAACAAGAGGCATGTCGCTGCCCATCCCAGTCTTCTTCTCCGAGGAGATAAGGATTGGGATTGACGGAGGCGACGAATTGGCCTCTCCTTCGCTTGGAGAGATGAGGTCTTCATCAACGTAGGAGATGCCGGTGATGATGAGACTGATAGACACCTCAAAAGCTTGGAGGTCGTTCCCGCCGGCCACCATGGCCGTCATGTACAAACCCGTCCACCATGAGACGAAGGTGAGGAGCACTGTGGTCCCCAATGCACCCATATAGGTTCTTATTGACTTGGGATCTTACAAGGAAGATGAAGAGGGGAAGTGGGGACTGGACGGACGGAGGGAACCGGTCCTCCTGCCTTGCCGCCGACGAGCTTGTCGGGGTGAGGCAGGGGGCCGGCGGCGGGGATTCGAGTAGGTGGGGCGGCGATAGGGATAGGAAGGAGGTTGAGGAAGGGGTACTACTGGGAGCTTACTACTGAGAGCCCGAAGGGAATTTGAGGAAGGATTGAGTCGCTCAGAATTACGGGGATGAAAGTGTTGCACCTTTGTCGTGCTCGCCTATGTTTTTATATAGGCCAGGAAAATACTACCATTTAAGAAATTCTAGATTTTATTTACACAGAAATAATTTCTCCAAAGTTGCAAAAAATATTATTGTTCATCTGTATATCTTAAACCCATTCATGTCATCATGTATATTACATTACATGTATTTGACAGTAGTGGAGGCATGATTGAGTCAAGCAGCTCGTTCTTCTACCTCCTCCCACCTTTCCCTCCTTTCTCTTAAAATTTGGAGGAGGCTTAGCTATGGGGCTCCATGGGATTTCTAGTTGTAGGTGGGGCTAGAGCCCCTCTAGACTCACCACTAGATTCGCCACTGGTATTTGAGATACATATCTAACAATAATAGCATATGCACGTTGAGGTGGTTGCTGGGAGCCATACCGATGTGGCCACCCCCGCATCCAGCACCCTGGACATGACCGTAGTTGTCGCCTCAAGACCTCCCGACCATATCCTGCGGGAGATCATGAGCCTCTTGCCAAATTGATATTCCATCTATATCACAACATTTGTTTGCCATTCTTGGCGTAGAATCATCACTTTGTCTACCAATCGAGGCTTCTTGGATGAGGTTTTTTTTTTTTTTTTTTTTTTTTTTTTTTGCTATGATCCCCACCCTCCTCGGGTTCTAATTCGAGCTTGGACTATCACACACTACGGGCTTCTCTCCCATTGCACTTGTGATCCCATCCTCGCTCTAAGGCGTCCTTGAACGGGGTGACTTCCTTCTAGACCATCTTTCAAGATTACAGGAGAGGGAGGGACCCAACCCTGCAGGGGGAGGGAGGTCAAGGATTGCTAAGAGGGTTACTTGTCTTGGTCCGAAATTGGGAGTTGGTCATCTATGAACCCTTGCGGATGCTTGTTGCTCACGTGAACACCACAGTTCATACATCATCATGCTCCCTATAACCTGTATTTAGTTGTTCTAATGAAAGATTCAGTGTGTGTGTTCACAGTGGAGATCTCCATGTGTGATGTTGTGGACATGTTGGGTTGGAAAAGAGTTGGAGGGTTGAGACTACAAAGCCCTAGAGCAGGATGGACACACGTGTATTATTCTAGCTAGAGGAAAGTTGTTCGGCCTTATGGGAGAAGATGTGCCAATTCGATGTGTGTTCACATATGATCTCGGCTGGATTGATGTTCGTGCACATTAATTTGATTTCACTTGGGGTTTAATAATGGTTTGCATATGTGTTTGGTATTAGCCCATAGATGCACCATAAGTATCTAGGAGCAGAATATTAACAATGATGATGGTGTACATTCACAAGTTTACTCCTAAAATCGGTAATGTATGTTATCTTCATTGATGGTATATGCAATATACCATTCTTTGTGTCCCTCTCTGTTTTTATTTTAGTTTTATTATAAATTTACTCATTGTTATGTTTCATGCTGCATGAACTACCAAATACATTCTATATGATTTCTTTTTATTGTTCTAGACCTCAGCCCTCGAATCTCCTAGCGAAATGCACAAGAATGAAACAAAAGGTAGACGAAAAGGTCACAGCGAAACAAAAGAGAGAAGGTTGTTCACTCGGGGAGGTGGGATAGGTTGTTCTCTTTAAAGGAAAGGTGGGAGGGATCCTTCTTGTCTGCCCCTCTCCTCCTCCCCTTCTCCCCCTTTTATAGTGAAGGTCGGAGGGGTTGTTCTCTTTATTACTCATAGCAAGACTGCTATTTATAAAAATACCATTATGAGCTATAAATATGCCTAAACATCATATGGCTATTCCCCAAGCCATATAATTGGACCTAAAACACATTAGTGAACGTCACCAACATACAAGACATCCCCAACAGTAGCTCCTTAGCTATTTGATTATGAACGATGGTACATAACCCAATAGCTGAACACAACAAGGTGTGGCTGTCATAATTGCAACTCAGATTCCTAGTACACACTTTTCGTCTACACATGAATAGCTTCAGGGTTGCTTCGTCTCTCGATAGTCTTCAACTTGTCTTCAGCTAGTCTTCAATGGATCCCTTTGCTCGTGCCTCCTGGTCACATCCTTGGTAGCTTGCTCCTCGCCGCACAATTGAGGCAGGCGAAGTAGTTGGCGTTGGTGGAGTAGCCGTAGATGATCATGGTGTGTTTTTAGAAATTTATTCATCGGCGCTAGGCAAAGTTTCTATCATCAGGCAGATTGCTTATCCAATGCGCTCTGCGCCACCTTCCCCTGGCTAGCGCCTATGATTTTCTTTCGAGAACGGTGATGGAAAAGTCAAAGATGTCGAGGGCGGCTCAGCAGAAAAAGGCAAAGTGAGTGCCTCGTTGCCTTTATGCTATCTTGGCACCAGCTCCCCTCCAATTTTTTGAGGCGAGGGGTGAATAGGGGTGAAATAATCAATTTCTAGCAACTTTAGCACAGATTAGCAAAGAAGATAAAAGACTATACTACTACTCATTAAACATGCCTCTCATTAGGGTGTTTTGCAGCTTCCAATGAAATGTTAAATGTTCTCACATGCTACCACAACCATCACGCCTCCAATCTCCTTGCTCTATGACCAAGTGCCATCATTGCAAGCTCGGGAATTTAGAGGCAAGGGATGTGGTTTAGAGAGATGGATGAGCTGTTTTAAATGCAGCTTCGATTTGAGAGTGATTTTAATTGCTCGGGCAAAATTTATTTTCTTTATACATATGTATGTATGAGAAATGTAATGCTTAAAGTAACTATAACAAATAATTTAGAAATAGATTTGTAAAGGCGGCTGGACAACCACTCCTATAAACACATGATTTGTAAGTACAATAGTTTAGTGGCGGCTAAACCGTCACTACAAACCTCTTTGGGCCGCACCTACAAACCCCTGACCGTAGTAGTGGTACCTAGTCAAAACAAAACCTAGAAATAAGTGTCCCATCTACCTGTACCATATAGCCCAAGTGGCTCATACGTGATTGTCATCGGTGGATTTAGTACCATCTTGGTAGTCTAGGAGGGTGAGGGCCGTGTTGTTCCAAATATAGCAGCTCGAAGTTAACCTTTTTACACAAAGTGAAGATAAAAGTATAAGCGAGGTGGCACATTCCACATGTGGAGTGGGCCATATACTTAAGCAGTTTTTGGACGCATGGTGTTACACTACCATGTCCTTGTTTCTTGACATCAATCGTGAGTTCAGCATTTCTTACTACCGTATGAACAGTGAATAATGAACTCTATGTTTTCGAAGTTCAATTTATAGTCCGTTTTATACCTTTTTTACTTTGGGCGTAAATCACAAACTTCTTTGCGTTCTTGGACCTATACTTTTTAGAAAACCATAATAATGGAACAAGTATACTTTTTAAAACAATCATCTCAAAAAAGAAAAACTATGTATATATGTTTCGCAGCCGCCCCTTTGAAAAATAGATGGTGGTTGTAAAAATCATGCATGTATGCAGTAGAGTACTGCATTTTATGAAAAAAAATACTGAAACTAATTTGATATTATTTGTCACGGCGTATTTGCCAACAAACTTGATGAAAAAAAATACCAACATTTTGATTTAAAATGAAGCTAGAATAAAATATAATTGGAACGGAGTGAGACTGAGAAACTAGCTAGCTAGCAATGACTCCAAGTCAAGCTTTCTTCTTCCAGAAATGAATGCTGGATGATCTCACGGCTGTTTACCAGAATTTGTCAAAGCGTTTACTCATCCTGTGGATCAGTCACCGGGCGTCTGGCCGCCGAAGTTGCGTGGCGCTTCGGCGTGCGTGCGTCGCCCGTATGGGCGCTGGGCGAAAGCAGCGTCAGCGTCGTCCCCGCGTGGGGCGACACGGGCGGGCGCCCGACCGCCGCCGCTCCCTCCACCGCCTCCCCTCCGCCCGCGCCGCGCCGGGCCGGCCGCGGAAGCCAGCGGCCGGCAAAGGATGGTGGCGGGGAAGGCTTTCTCTTCTCTCCCCTCGCCACGCGGAAGCGGCCCGGCTGCGAGAGGAGGTCGATCCTGCCCGGCCGGGCGGCGGGGGCTACGCCGGCGAGCCCGATCCGGTGCCTCGAGGGGCGGATCCGGCGACTCCGGTGCGGATCTGCCCGGCTGCGCCGGCGGTGGAGGAGGCCGGCGGGGGATTTCGGTGGGGGCAGCGGCGCGGCTTCCGCGGCAATGGCATGGCTGCGGCGTGGCGTGGGCGGTGCTCCGTCTTGGCGGCGTCCGTCGGTGCGGAGGCGGCCGGCTGCGTTGGGGGCGGCGGCTGCGGCGACATGGTGTAGGCGGCGGCGGCGGCGGATCGGTGCCTGGTGGCGGATCTTGCGCGCCGGTGAAGGGGATGATGCTCCTCCATGGGGGCGGATTGAGGACCGCCCGGTGGTACTTTGGAACATCGGAGGCCTGGCGGCGATCCCGGTCGGCGGGCTGTGGTGGCTGCGGTGCAGCACGTGGCGGTGGTGAGCAGCGGCGCCGGCGTCTCTTCGGCGGTGCGGTCGGTGGGTTTGCGACGGAGGAGTTGCCACAGTGGGCGATTTGCGGTGGCGGTCCCCGGCGTGCTGGCCATGCGGCGTGCGGCGGGGTCTTCATGCTCCAAGCGGCTTCGCTGACTCCATCTTTGGTGGCATGCGTGGCGGCGTCATTGAGCGTCATTTGTCCGTTGGGGCGCCATGATGGAGCCGACCTGCCGCCGCGAGGTCTCTAGGTGAAAACCGGGTCCATACGGATGAGTGACGGCGGGCGCCATTGGCGTCGTACCCTCCCTTGGAGGCGTCGTCTCGAGAGGCCGCCTTCGGCCGGTGATGCTAGGCCCCTTTGTCGTTGATGGCCGCCCGGATGTTGGCTTCTCCGTCGTAAGGCAAGTGTGATGGGTGTTAGCTTCTCGGGCTGAGGAGGTTGCTCTCTGGTTGGTGGTCGGGGTCATCTCTCTTTGTCGTCCGGCGCTGCGGCGGACCGCGGCAGCTGGCATTGCTCTTGCAATGGCGGGTGCGGTCGCGGGACTCGTCTTTTGGACGGCGCTTGCAAAGAGCGACAATGAGGATGACTTGGGCTTGCGGCCGGATCGTGGCGGGTCTTTTCGGCATGGCTGGAACCACCGGTGTGATACAGCGTTGGAAGATGGCGCAAGCGACAACCCCGGTCTCGCGGTTTCGACCGGCGGTAGCTTTGCCGAGAAGAAGCTAGAGGGGATGTCGACCAGCGGCGGCGGTCCGGTATCTTGAGAATGATCTTTGTGGGTGGGGCATCTTTGCTCCACTTGTCTTTGGCAATCTTCGAAGCGTGGCCGGAGCATGGAGCGTTGTGGCGGGCGTGGCGTGAGGCCCCCCGTGCACAAGAGAGGAGTCAAGCGGCGGATGCGGCGAGGCCCCGTGCGTTGTGGAGGCTCGGCCTCGGTGTTTTTTCTTCCGTCGGATGGTGGTTTGGTTGCAGCGGCACTGCGGCGAAGGGTCCCAGACACGGCGGTGGCCTTTCGGTGTGGTGGTGTCCGCCCCTTGGTTTATTTTGGGCGCTGGGCTTTGTCGGTTTTTCGACGACCGCATATGTGCGGTTTGTGGGTGGATCTTTGCAGTTGTTTATGTTTTCTCTCGCTTTGTTGTGTTTGTATAGTGGCTTGGCTGTGTTGAGGTCTCAATCCGGCCCGGCCGTTGAGTTGTTACCCGTGTTGGCGTCCCAATCAACGGGTGAGTATAGTTAGTTGTTTTTACTTACTTTGGCGTTGTTTTTTGTTATGCGCTTGATCTGGGAATCTTCTTTTTTAATATAATCGGCAGCTCTCTGCCTGATTCGTTTCAAAAAAAAGTTACTGTGCGCTGTATCCTTCTTCGTTTCGTCCACCCCTATGTCTGTCTGCTATGGACGATCACCAGTTCTCCTCACCAACTCTCCCAACTGATCCATGCATCTCGATCGATCGTCGTCGTCGAAGGCCAATCCAATCGCTCGGGCGATGGCATTCAGACGGGTAGGAGCCGTACAGTTTGATGATCGCCCCAATGTACCTGTCCGTCATGGTACCTGGGAGACTTGCTGGCAGGCTGATGATGTACCAGTCCGTCATGCCTAAGTGAGTGGCTCCCGCTTGAAGCTGAAGATGTTGCCGCTAAACGTCAGGTTGAAGGGGCGTCCCTGTTGTTGTGGTAGCTGCTTGGTCTGGCACCATCTGAGTTGCTTCCTCTTGGTCAAAGTTTTGTAATGCCTGCATGTGAGAATGAAGGTGGGCCTGAGCCGCATTGCGGACGAAAGAAGACCATGATGTCCTCTGGAAGCGGTTATCATTCGGGCTTTCCTTAAGCACCACAGAGTAAATAAAACATTGCATAAAGTGTCCTCTTTGCTTCCTCTTGGTCAAAGTTTTGTAATTCCTGCACGTGAGAATGAAGGTGGGCTTGCGCCGCATTGCTGATGAAAAGAAGACCATGATGTCCTCTGGGCGGTTATCATTCGGGCTTTCCTTAAGTACCACAGAGTAAATAAAACATTGCATAAAGTTGCAACTCAGATAAATCTTAGCTTCAACCAGCTACTGTCCTAGGATCGAGGTGAGCTACTGATCACTTTTGTGCCCTTTGTTTGAGCTCTACCGTGCTTTAGTCCCCGGACAATAAGGATGTCACGTAGTGGTATTCCTGTACGTCACGTCAAATCAACACCGGCCAAGTTGCTTGCGAACGGACTCTGATCCAATCAATTTGATCACATCTGGCAGATGAGATAGGAGAGGTTTGGATTCGTATTTGAATACATGTAGTTTTAGGCATACAGAGAGTCCTAACCGGATTTGGCAGGCAGGATCGAATCAGCTTACAGGCATGCATCAATCGTATATAGGACCGGACATGGAAACTGACGGACCACAGAACCAAGGCTGAAACGAAATTTTTGGGTGGACGACGGAAATTTTCTCTCTTTATTAGTAGGTATAGATATGTATTATCTTTGTAAACTTTTTGTAAACAAATACATATGTTTGTGTCTAGAATTGGCATTGTATGTACGTCTTGTTATTTTAATTTTTCAGTTTTCCTACCTTTTGAGGATTTTCTCTAAACAATTTTATACTGTCCTGAGATACGGTCTTTATATTGTATCGTTCAAATCATTTGTGTATTGGAACATTTGGGGCTTGGGCAGGCGTATGCCCGGCCTCGCCGCGCCAGGGGAGGACGTTTGAGAGGAGTGAGCGAGAAAAAGAAGTGATATATATATATTATTCCTTCAATCCGACTGACATAACATGATACAGAGTACACGGTAAACACCCCAGTACCAGTAGACAGAGTAGTAGTAGTTAGTACCTGTGTATATATTTGTCACACTCACACAAGTGTGACACCCCCACAAACCAGCAGTAGGCATTCACTCATTCACCCAGTAGTCAGAGCACCTGTTGACATTGAGGATCGTATTCATCCGGGTGAGTGCATCTTCGGGGCTCCTGATGCCGAAGGAGAAAGCTATCTCCCTAGCCTCCTGGTTTCCCGTAGTCCAGGCCTGCGGGGTGCCATAATTGTCATCCCAGATCAGGAGCGCACAGGAGATTTGGCCCCAGTGGACGACCTGACGGATGATTTTGTACTCGATTGTTTGTGGATTATCGTTGCCCGCCCATCGCTCGAAGACCGCCTCCCGAATCTGCACGAAGCGCTCGGCTTCGCTGATCAACAAGATAAAGAACGCCAGCGGTCTCTTGAGGTTCTCGTCGTCGGCGCCGACTCCAAAGTTGGCTAGAATCTCCAGGTGACGGGCGGCCTCGTGCCTGCTGATGGGCAAGTGCGACAACCCTGCGTGTCCCACGTCAGGAAACAGATCTCTGTAATTGCCAGAGAAATTGAGGGCTTTCTTGTTCTCCTTGTCAATCGTGTTGCCAATCTTGTTCTCTTGGTTTCGAAAGCGAAGAAGCGACCCGCGTTGTTGGCGAAGCCGCTCACATACAGATTGTCCGACCTGATGAGTAATACGGCGTGGTTGTCCCCCTCGCCCGATAGATTCACCTTCAACCAGCTAGCCGGCTCACTTTTCAAGAATTGCTCGCCAAGGACTGGGTTCAACTCGATGAACCGCCTCGTGGTTGAAGTAACAAGACGGTGGAAATCCTCTATGAAAGCGGCATAACCATAGGCGTCAGAAACACGGAATTTGATCGGACGCAGTAAATCCCTGCAGCAAGTTTACTTTATGTTAGCTACTATAGCTAACTACTAGCATGTACTTCCTATGTTCTAAATTATAGTTTGTTTTGGCTTCTAGATGCATAGCAAAAACAATGTATCTAAAAAAGCCAAAGCGAACTATAATTTAAAATGGATAGAGTATATTAACATATGAGTACTCGCTAACACACAAAGAGAGGGGAGAGGGATTCGATCTGTATCTTAACATGCATGCTCCTAAGTTTCCTCGATCGATCACCTGTGACAAAACTTTTTATTTTATTTTGATAAGGTGGTGACAAAACTAGCTATAGTTACAGACACATGCATGCTGTATATTAACATGCATGATGCAGGGAGTAGCTATAGCTATAGAAGGAACGAGCATCAAGAAATAAAATATGTGTGACCCGACGACCTCTGCACAAGTCAATAGTACTATACTCCAAATACGTACTCGCGGTAAAGTAACAACCAATAGTATATGCGATAACAAATACAATATTATATGGTATAATATACGCATCGACACGGTTACATACGGATACCGCCGCCAGCATACAGCCACACGGGAGACGGCCAGCAGCTGAACGAGCACGGCCACCACAAAAGCCACTGATAGGAAAGGAGACCTGGAAGGCGTCATCTCGACGCGGCCACACTGACTCGATCACTGTGTGTGTGTTTTCGACGAGAACTGATCGACTCACTGTGTTGTGTTCAGCTCGTATTTGTATATGCTGATATATATAGGCGTCTAGGCGGTCGAGGGATATCAGCTACCGCATGCGCGTTGCTATAGAAGCTGCACTACACGCACATGACGACGTGAACGCGCTTGGTCAATACTTTATATCGGTAGTACAGTACGTATATTGGTGTGTAATTAACCGCCTCCTCATCTTCTTAATTATTTCTGAAAATGTCGCACGTTCAGAAAAAAAACATACGGATCGATATGGTCCGCACCCTGCCCTGTGCTGTGAAGATGTCCAATCCATGAATGGCATGTGTCCCGTGACCTGATTTCACGCCACGCTGACTTGGTGCATGTCCAGGTGGCCTGATTTAATTGGATGTCCGCACTATGCTGAGTGCCCCGGACCGTTCCCACCTTCTATCCTCGATGTGGCCGGGCGGCCAAACTCAACATCCTAAACTAGCTGGTAACCTCGATCGCACAAGAGACTGTTGTTGTAGCTAGCAGAATATACTTACTTGTTCAGTACTCAATACTACATATTAGTCCATCAGTCTTTGGGTCCAAACTCCCCACCGACGGAAAATGAACCCTGCGAGTCAAAGCAGTAGTGATGTGGGGTTCAAATCATTGTCGGGTCAAAACACCGGCGGTGATGTTAAGATAGAGTGCCGGTTAAGCTATCCAACCAACAAATAAGACTGAGATCGAACACTGCTGGGTTCTTCTTCGACCGACAACATTTACGATCCAGAGCAATGCCGGTTC
The DNA here is from genome assembly GCA_015847255.1 of Hyparrhenia diplandra. Taxonomy (NCBI): domain Eukaryota; kingdom Viridiplantae; phylum Streptophyta; class Magnoliopsida; order Poales; family Poaceae; genus Hyparrhenia; species Hyparrhenia diplandra. The sequence goes on from JADLZK010009055.1 coordinate 139,306, forward strand.
ACGAGGAAGTCAAGCGGCGGCCGATATTGACAATTGTTGACACCTGTTATAGCATAAAATTACTAGTCAACTAACATGAAATAAGGGCTTAAATTGAATATCAACATAAGTCTAGGGGTTTAACTAACATAATTCCACGAGCTTTGGTGATTTATATATTTTCGAGGACTTAACGAGATAAATGCAGAGAGAAGAATGGAGAAAGTTAGGAATATACATCGCATACAATGACAAGACTTGACCGTGAAGTAAATCAGCCCGAATTGTGGACTAAAACATTCTAGAAGGTACGAGGGAGGACACCAGAAGGACAGGAAGTGAAGAACATTACGGACTGGCGGCCGCCTTGAGCCATTTAGGCGGCCGCGGGGTGGGTCCCATGTCATCCTCTCCTTTCTAGGTCGGTTTACCGACTTTGAGGTTGTATCTACACCGTTGCCAAGGTCGGTTTGATCCAAGGGCTATCGTTCATCGCCAAGGCCTATATAAGAAGACCCCACGACCCAGAGGGTAAAAACCTAATTCATTACTATCTCATTCTATCTCATTATCTCTTAGTTGTAGGGGTCCCTTGAAAGGATCAACTCTCTCTAAGAGATTAGTGAAACAATTAGACATGTAATTAGAAGTGGATTAGATCTAATTAGATCTAATCAAGAGTAAGTTAAGAAGAGATTAGAGCCATAGTCCTCATTAGAGAGACTAGAGCGTGAATCTGGTCACCAAAGAACTCTACCGAGTTTGTACGCAGGGGTTCTATCCAAGCACTGCGGCCACAAACAACTCGAGAAGGCAATGGGAAGCATAGCTACGGTGACTTACATTTGTAACTAGGATAGAACACTAGTCGGGTTACCTTATAAAGGGTTTGGGTGTTCGGTTCCTCTCACACGGACAACCCTCTCTGTATCCTACTAGGAGCATGCGAGTTCCTTGGCCTTGGACTATAAAAAGGCGGCCAAGGAACACCTCGTAGAGGGCAATACGGCGTGTCGAGAACACAAGCTTGCCCCGACCAAAGCTGTAAGCTCACGGCCGATTCTCGGCTAACCCCATCAATCAAAAAGCGGGCTCACGCCCGGGCGTAAAGGTCTTTACTCGATCCTTGATCGGGGCCAATTTCGGTATAAAAAACCCCGCTCTCCATGTCAATTGCAACAAACAAACCGCCCGGGCTCGGGTTCGTTGAGGCCCGGGCTCATGCCAGTTCACCCGTGCGAGGCTCGGTCGTAAAACATCGGCGGTTGGCGCGCGGGTAGGGCTCTCGTCGAATTTCAGCGAGTCCCGGCGGACTACGACATCATGAGTACGGCGGGGGAAGGCGATCATCTTCGGTTCATGGGCTTGCGAGATCGGCGGCGGCAGCCCGAAACTTCGCTTTGCACCATCAAATTAGAGGCGAAGAAGGGAACTCGTCGAGGCTCCGGCAAGCGGCGATTGCGAAGCCGCCTCGAAGACGGAGGACAAACTTCGAGAGCTTGCTTTCGGGAACCAACACGGAAGGGCCCAAACCCGAAACCAGCTCGGGAAGGTAGACAACCCCGAGGGCTCGGTACGAACTCCGGCGGCTTCGAAGTGCGACTCCGACTCGGGCTTGGATAAGGGAAGCTACTCCAACTCGGAAACTTTTTCAACCAATACCTTTCCAACTTCGGAGGAAGGAGGGCAAGTTCGGATATAACCACGGACACGGTCCAGATTACCTTTCAATTTCCTACAGGATTACATAGCGCAACACATGCGTATTCGAGGGCGCGGGACTACTCGAAGAGAAGATTGGAGATTCCTTTAGAGGGGCGGCGAGCTCATATTGACAAGAACCCGGAGGTGCATCATCCAGCGGCCAAGAACCCTCAACCAGGGCCGTCGTCAGCTAACGGGGACAAAAAGGGGAGGCCCATCATCACAAGGTCCATCCCGGGGCGGAAGGAGTGGCGACCTAAAGCTCTGACTGCAAAGGAAGTCTTCATGGTGGCTCGGCTCGCACTCCGCAACCGTCGAGGCCCCAGACATCGGGTCCACTAGCGAGAAGGCCTATCCAATATCTCGGCGGACGAAGAACCCTCGACGCGGAAGAAGGAGAACACCAACGTCAAGAAAGGCTAAGAAGAAACTGGCTGAAGGGAGGGGCGAGGGTCGAGGCGGAAATGCGCGCATGCAAGCTGAACAAATATCAAGCCGATCTACACGAATCGGTGGAAAATCGAAAGAAGTTGAGGGCGATCGAGAGGGCAACCGGGAGAGACTACAAGGGTTGATTGACCGCTGAAGACTGCTACGAGGACCTGAATGACGGAGAGACTCATCAAGAAGGCATTAGGAAGGCTGTCGAGAAAGAGACCCCGGGGACGTCACGGTCGAAGGCAAACGACTCTCATGTTCCAAGAAGTCGATCCAACATCTTTGAAAATTTGGGGAGGCGGAAGGTTCCAACAACTCCGGGCCACCTCGGAGGGGGACGAGATGCAGTACCGAGAGACCCCCAAGGGGAAGCCCCAGCGCCAAGACTAAGCCGATGAGAAGAAGTCGCGAATCAACATATCGACCTCTTTGGAACCCATCCAAGAGGAGGAAGAACCTCGGGAGGGATTTGAAGAAAGAACAACGGAGGAAGCTACGAGGTTCCCTTGCTTCGTCGAAAGATTGCAGAAGTCAAGCTACCCCCAAAGTTCAAGCCTTCAAACCACTCGGAAATACGATAGAAAAACAGAGCCCGGACAATGGCTCGAGTCTACTCACAATCCATTGAGCTAATGGAGGAGATGATGGCGCAAAGCGGATTTTTCTTTCCCATGGCCCTAGAGGCTCTACCGCTCAATGGTTCGACAAGATCGAGAAGAGGGCTCAATCGATCTTTGGGAAGACTTTAGAAAGCATTTTGTAGCAACTTCGCGGTATCATCTCATCCTATTACCGGTGAGGTTGAAAAGCCTCAGCGAGGAAGCCGGGAGAATCCCCGAGAGATTACTCTAGAAGATTTTGGAGAGATGAGATCCCAAGTGCATGACATCAAGGAAGTGAAGTGATAGGCGCCGACAACGGGATTTTTCTCAAGATGGCAGGTTCTCGGATTTCTACAAAGACAACCTTAGAGGGCGAATGAGCGGAGTTCAAGCTTCTTGTTGAGAGAAGATGATCGGGCTGAAGAAAGAACCCGGAGATCGTTTTTCGAGGAGAGAAAGAACTCGAGAGGCCGAAGAAAAATCGGAACAACTCTCAACGGCAAAGAAGCGAGGACCGGACAATAATTGTCGCAATGGCGGAGAGAAGTCAAAGAAACCTTACAAACAAAGGTTCAACAACAACAACAATGGCGAAGGAGCAGAGGCAATATCAAGCTAGAAGACCTACCCTACATCTACCATCCCGGAGCTCAAGAGACTGGCGCACCCACTTCCCGGGGGAAAAGTACAAAGGGATGAAACAATTGCTTTCGAAGGGAAATAATCAAGAAAAAGCGAGAGAAGAAGCCATTGAAGAGCCAAAGAGGGGGATTTCTTAAAGCAAGCGAGATCTTTGAGCGTCATATTCTGGAGGACCTAGGATCAAGAGAAAGAGACAAGACAAGCGGCGCTTCGATCAATCATGGCGCAGGAGAACCGCGGTGCCGTGCTACCTCAATTGGTCCCAATATCCGATTCGGTTCACGGGGAGGATCAATGGACAAGTGTGGGCAACGCCGGCCTATATCCTTTGGTGCTAGAACCCACAATAGCCGGGTAACAGATCACCAAGGTGTTGATCGATGGAGGCGGATTGAAAATCATATTCTCGAAAACATTGGACAAGATGGGATTTGGACCTCTACGGGCTTATCGCCCCCTCGAACACTCCTTTCTATAGAATAGTGCCGGACGAGCAGCTATACCCGGTTGGACAAGTCACCTTGCCGGTCACATTTGGATCTCCAACAAATTAGGACAGAGTACATCAAGTTTGAAGTGGCGGATCTCGAGTCACCGTACCACGCCATCATGGGAAGACATGCTATTGCAAAGTTCATGGCTATTCCACACTACCCGTATCTTCTACTAAAGATGCCGGCACCTTTTGGGGTTCTTTCCATCAAGGAGGACCTTAAGAAAGCTTTTGAGTGTGACGTACAAGCGTGGAAATCGCAAAACAAGGCAGGAGAGCTCTTGGAGAAAAATGAACTCAACCAAATGGCGGAGGATACAAACCCGAAGAACTTGAGATACCGGCCAGAAGCAAGCAATTCGATTCCACCGGAAAGAGGCCCGGCGTCAAGCACATTGATCTACAAAGCGGGCGATCCATCCAAGGCCGGCGATCATCGGTGCCCACCTTTCTCCAAAATAGGAATTCACGCTCACAAGCTTCCTAAAGGCAACACAAAGATATATTTGCACGGAAACCGGCGAACATGCACTGGCGTACCAAGGGAGGCGGGCGAGCACAGAATTGACATCAATATGGGATCCAAACCCATCAAGCAAAGACTAAGGAGGTTTCACCGAGAAAGAAGGAGGCCATCAAAAAGGAGATTGCAAAGCTTCTTGCGGCGGGGTTCATCGAGAGAAATCCTACATCTGTTGGCTAGCCAACCCGGTTACAGTTCGGAAGAAGAACACCTCGGATTGGCGAATGTGTGTGGACTACAGATCCGAATAAGCATTGCCCCAAGGACCCCTTCGGGCTACCAAGAATTGACCAAATAGTGGACTCCACGGCGGGATCAACTCTACTATCATTCTTGGATTGCTACTCGAGGATATCACCCCGGTGCGAAGAAAGAAGATCGAGCAAGACCTCTTTCATCACCCCTTCGGTGCCCTCTTTGCTACAAAACAATGTCCGCCGGATTGAACGCCCGAACAACGTATCAAAAAGCGTAGGCGACTTGTTTGGGGGAAGCGGATTGGCAAAATGCCGAGAAGCTTACGTAGCGGCGTGGTGGTAAAGACTAGAAAACGAGAAACTCGATTCAAGATGCGGAAGAGACTTTCAAGAACCTCAACAAGTGGAAGTGGAAGCTCAACTTAACAAAATGCGTCTTTGGAGGTGCCTTCGGGACAGCTCTTTGGGATTCTTGGTCGACAACGAGAGGCATTGAAGCCAGCACCAAGCAGATCAAGGCCATCAAGGAGATGACACAACCCGAAGTGTCAAGGACGTCCGAGAAGCTCATAGGGTGCATGGCGGCACTCCAGCGATTCATATCAAGCTTGGAGAGAAAAGGGCTACCCTTCTTCAAAGCGATCAAGACAAAAGGAGAATTCAAATGGACGAGAAGAGGTGACAAAGCGTTTGAAGAACTCAAGCAGTACCTTACAACAGCCCCAGTCCTAACACCTCAAAGGATCAAGAAGAACTCTTGCTATACATAAGCGACAGCAGTCTGATGGTCAGCTCGGCAATCATCGTGGAAAGAGAAGAGCCCGAACAACCCAACAAGGTCCGAGAGGCGGTTTACTACGTGGCGAGGTTCTATCTGAGTCAAGGCTCGGTACCCTCACGTACAAAAACTACTCTACACCATGCGATCACATCAAGGAAGCTACGACACTACGCCGGCCGGTCATAAGATAACGGTGTGCTTGACTCACCAGGCGACATCGAGGAGCGAGAGATTCAACGAGCCGAGAATATCAAAATGGGCGGTGGAACTTCGAAGCGCGAATCTAGAGTTCACCCCAGAGAAGAGCAATCAAATCCCGAGGGCGGCTACCGGTTTCATAGCGAGAATAGACGAGCTCCAACAACCCATATCAGAAGCGACATCAAAAACATTGGAACATGTACCGATGGATCGTTGAAGGCTGGGGAAGCGAGGAGCGGGATTTTATTCATATCTCGAAGGAAGACAACTCAAGTATGTCTTTGCGAGATCATGTGGCAAGCTACAAACAACGGCGAGAGTATGAAGCACTCATCCATGGCCTCAAGATAGCAAGAACTCACGGGAATCAAGGAGACTACAAGTATCGGCGACTCGCGGTTGTCATCAATCAAGTCAACAAAGGCGGGACTGCACAAAAAGGACAATATGGGCCTCTATTGCGCGAGAATGCGCAAGGCTGGAAAAGAACTTCTAAGGCCTTGAGATCCTGCGTGCTCGGAGATGCGGGCGTGGCGGCGGGCGTGCTAATAAACTCGGATGCGATGCGAGGCCCAAGTCCCACCGGGAGTATTCGTCGAAGAGCTCGAAACCATCTATCAAGGAGACGAGGGAAGAAGACAACATGGAGCAATCAGCTCTAAGCGGGTAATGATAATCTCTCAGGGCAAGAACAACTCCACGGATCGAAGACATCATAAACTTCATCAAGAACAAGACACTACCGAAGACAAATTTGAAGCAACCCGGGATCTTGAGAAGAAGTAAGAACTACGTGCTCATCAAAGACAAGCTTTATAAAGAGGAAGCGACATCATCGAGTACTACTCAAATGCATAAGCTACGAAGAAGGAAAAGACATCCTCAAGAAATCCACTGCGGATCTTTGTGGAAACCACGCGGCGTCAAGAACCCTCGTGGGAAAAGCATTGAGCGGGGATACTGCGGCCAGCGACCCTCAAAGGCATAAAAGAACTCGTCGAGAGAAAATGCAAGGATGCGGATGTTCGCAAGACAAAGCGCATGCCGGCACACAATCGATACGCATACCACCATCATGGCCTTTCGTCTTTGGGGACTGGATCAAGTCGGACCACTCAAGAGAGCCAAGGGAGGATATGAGTACATCTCGTCGCCATCGACAAATTCACTAAGTGGATAGAATACAAGCCATTGGTCACCTTCAGCTCAACCAAGCGGTCGAGTTCATTCAAGAGATCATGCACGAGATTTGGGATGCCGCAGGATCATCAGCGATCTCGGATCACCGTTCAATGACATAATTCGAAGATTGGGCATAAGATTGTGGCATACGGATAACTACGCATCCAGTAGCACACCCTCGAGCTAACGAACAAGTCGAAGAGCAAACGGACTCATCCTTGCCGGACTAAAGCCAAGGCTATATGAAGAACTCAAAGACTACGGAGCCAAGTGGATAGAAGAACTCCCAAAAGTTGTGCAGGGCCTAAGAACTCAAATCGAGCAACGGGCTACTCACCCTTCTTCACGACCTACGGATCGAAGCCGATCCTACCGTGAGGACCTCATATGGAGATCTCCAAGGATCGAGCAATTTGAAGAAGGAGAAGGAGAACAAACAAGAAGACTAGAAATCGGCTAGCGCGGAAGAAGTCGGAGGAAAGCGCCATCCTCGAGCATAAGATATACGCAAGGACTCGGAAGGCACTATGACAAGAGCACACGACCAAGAAAACTCAACCCGGGAGATCAAGTACTCAAGAGAAATCAAAAAGACGGAAGGCAAGCACAAACTGCTCGGCCATGGGAAGGACCATACATCGTTAAAGGAAAGTCTTGGGACCGGGAACCTACAAGTTGATGACAATGCAAGGAGAAGAAATCGAAACTCTTGGCACATAAACCAGCTGAAGGTTCTATCCATAATCAAGGGAGGAACTCAAGGCAACGAGAAGAGAGCGGGAATGCAACAACAACTCTCGATACTTCAAGAAGAAGAAGATCAAGCTTTGAGAAGAACTACGGACCATCCAAAGAGGTCACAAAATACGCGACCTGGGGGCGCTTCAACAAAAACAAATTTGCCACCGGTGATCTTTGCATGCCTCCTACGGGAGAAGAACAAAATAGCCCAAATTGGCGCCATGAAGAAGAAGTCGACCAAAAGGCGGGACCCGACCACGAGGCGGAGGTCAAAATTCAAGGGTGGAACCACGCGAAGTCCTAGCTGCGGAATAGCGTCCACACCTTAAATCTAGCGGAAGATCGTGAACTTCGACTCTTGAAAAGAGGACGTTGGGATCGGCCCGTCTAGGTCGTCGAAACCATCGAGGTCGAAAAGTGCCACTATGTCAATGGCCCGGGGACGACCTTTCGAATCGGGCGTGAAACGGTGTAGTGTTGTGAAATAGAAACCCATCGTCTCACACAAGTCTCTCGAAGCGAGCGCCCAAACCCGAGGCAAGGTGGATTGTAGTGTTATGAAATAGGAACCCAACCATCTTGAAAGATCCGCGAGTGCACTTAAATGGGCGGACCGAGAACCCTTCAAGGGGCGTCATGTGATAGATTGGACTGCATGGGAGAGCCCTAGCCCAAAAGAGGCAACCCCAGAGTTAGAACAACTCTTTCGGGGAGCTCGACTCCACCAAAATACACTAGCAAGTTCAAGAAAGAACAAATGCTAGAGGGCCTAAAAGGAGAAACCTAACGGCTGGAGGTAACCCTCAGAACAATCGTGACAAGTCTCGAAGAAGACACAAGTCACATGCGGGAGAAAACAACCACAGCAAAAGCGGGGGACTGACGCCCTAGCGACCATCGGCAAGTCTACGGCAAAAACAGCTGATTCTTTAGAAAAGAACAACTACGAAGATCAAGAGAAAGACTCTAGCACCTTGACAAGTCTGAGAAAGGACAAGGTGGATTCTTAGGAAGAACAACTCACGAAGACCGAGGGCAAGACTCCACAACTACTCTCGGCAAGCCCCACGAGAAAGGATGAGCTGAAAATTGAAGCACAACTCGAGAAGACCGAGGAGCAAGCCTCTACAACTATTATCGGCAAATCTACGAGAGAAGGCGGCGATACTTGAAAAAGAAAGAACTCACGGAATTCAAGAACAAACCTCAATCATCATGACAAGTCTCGGAAAGAAAAGCGAAGTCATTTGTCGAGAAAGAAAACAATCACGACAAACGAGGAGCTACACTGCAAAGATATCCAAATAGAGTCTGAGAAAAAGGCGGGTTGAAACTCCGGAAAGACAGTCTTGGATCTCGGAACCCGGGACTATCACCGGCCAAGTCTACGAGAAATAGGCAAGCGAATCCCTTCGGAAGAAAAAACTTGAAGCAATGATGCAAAGCTCCAACATACTACGGCAAGACACGTGAGCAGGACTAAGCCGACACGTCAGGGAGGAAACAACCCAAAAGACGCACAAAGACAGAAACCACGCCCACCCTCGAGCGGATCTACAAGAAGACAAGCTGACGGTTAGGAGAACAACCACGGCAGCTTCGAAGCAAGACTTCAACACTATGAACGACAAAGTCTACGAAAGGCAAGTTTGGATCATCAACAGGAATAGCCATTTGATGTCACTACGAGGGACCGCAAACAACTCATCGCGAACCTACATGTAAAAGGACATAAGAGCCGGAAGCCTAAGGGAGGAAAGAACTCTAAAGGCGCAATCACATCAAGTCATCGAACAAGAAGAACTTCGGAAGACAACGGCAATGACAAAGCAGAGGACAAGCGCAACAAGTCTGCACAAAGGCGAGAACGAGAGATACTTAAAACCCGCACGGCGGACACAAGCAAAGTATTCAAGGCCTACAACCAACAGGCCAGCAGCAAAGAATTGTTTCTTACAAGACGGACGAAGCCGTCACGAGGCACTCAGGCCGCATCAAAGTCGGCGCATCACCCTCAGGAAGATCAAGGTCTATGGTATCAGCAAGAGTGGTAACAGCCGCATCTACCTCAGGGCGCTCCTCCTCCCATTATCTTGAGGTGCTCGTCGAAGCAAACCCATCCACAACGGCCCAGCGATGGGCAGTCCAGGCACAAGATGATGAAAGCAGAAAGCGAGCTCTTCAACGACCTCTGGCGACGTCTCAGGCAAAAGAATCGGAAGCGGCCAGGGAACCTGGGGAAAGAAAGTCCCTCAGGACACACCGTGATCTTCGGGGAAGGCGAATAACCTCAGTGGGGGATACACGGCTCGCCAAAGGTCCGGAGGAACTTCACGCAAGGCGCAGAAAGGCATCCCTCTCTGGTGAGGCTCGGCCGACAACTTCGGTGATGGTAGCCGCCTGACCCGAGTTGGTCACCGAAACTAACGACAACAAACAAGACAAAGTCGAGAAAAAGGAGGGCCTCGGCGAAGCAAAAAGCAATCAAGAAAAATATGACATACCCTCAACTGCGAGTGACCTTGGCATAGGACTCGGTCAAAACCATCGAGCGGGTGGCACGGGGTGCTTTGGAGGCTGGCAAGAAGGTCTGACTCAGCTCCACGAGAGACGGACAACTTCAGCCGCAAGGTATCACACTCTCTTGAGCAGGGGAGGAAGACGGGGGGAGATCGCACAAAAAGACTACAATGAAAAACAAAGTCGGGATCGGGATGCTCCTCAAAGGCAGAGAGAAGTATCAAAACTTCGGCGCGTACACAGGCGTTGGTCAAGCGAGAGAGGCACCCGAGGGGTACTACGGGCCGCCTCGGACCAGGAGAAGGCGACAACCACGAGGAAGCAAGATCTAAGAGGAAGGATGGGAGGGGAGGGACCAGCGGCAACTCCACGAACGGGAGAGGCAGAAGAAGAAGGCGGCCACCGGCATGGACGTTCGGAGAACTCGGAGGGTCATCTCGGGGAACTTCACGAAGGACGGTACCCTAACAACCCCGACATAAGAATCCTCAAAATCAACAAGGAGAAGAACTGCAACAAGGTACTCGGGAAGTGAGACGAGGGACGAGGGGCAAGCCGAGCGAAGAGGGGCTTCACATCCACTTGGCCACAACGGGAACGGCCGGAAGCCTCGGGAGGGTCAGCTTTGCGAGGTGACAAGCGCAAACAAACACGAGTAAGACTACAAGATCAAAAGAACCAGGTATTCAAGATTCAAAGGAAGGAACTCACGGATTCGAGACGAGGGACTCCACTTGCTCCCTCGGCATGCTCAAAAGCAAACGTGAGAAGCCCCATCCGAAAAACAGAGGAAACAGGGTCGGCTTATATGGAAAGAAAGGGATTGAGAAGATCAACCCTCACCTATAAGAATATTACATTGGGCTCCGGCAAAGCACGAGAAGCGAGAAGAGCGGCGAGTCCTCTTGGGAGTCATAATAGCCGGCAGAGGAGTGAGGCTCTTCAACGCGAGCACTCGGGGCCGCTTTGACCTATAAGGGCAAGTACCCGTGGATGCGGAGCAAAAGGGAACATACGAAGCACCCCAATGCGTGCCGGGGAAGGAATTCGGACTCACCTAGGCGGGAGGCCGCGGGCATCGCGGCAGCGGTCACCACAGAGCACCTCGAGGAGTAGTTCAGGCCAAGATCTTTGAAAGGATCGAGGAAGAGTCGAAGAACCTGAACAAAAGCGAGATACAACACAAAAGAAAGCAAAAGAACTCACAAAGGAGAAGGGTTGTCGCTTGAGTATTCAACAACCCGAATCGGAGTCATCGACACATCCTTGACAAAGGCGAGAAGGGACACCATCAGCTCCTCCTCGGGCAATTCGGAGGCATCACCACCGACACGAGGGATCCTCGAGGGCCGAGTACTTTCGAAGCCAGCGTCTCCCTCGCCATCAAAAGGTTGAATCCTCGACGGCGAAGAAAAGGCGGGTAAAACGATTCCAGCACCAACCAGGGCCACCCCTCGCTTCAAGATCTTAACGCGATTTGACAAGTTCGGCAACCTCGGACTCATCGGGAGAGTCGATCGTGATTCACGGTCACCGAGGACTCATCGAGTCATGATCCATCATCACGAGGGGAGGAGTGATTGTTCACATAAAACCACGAAACGCCAGGTGTTGCGTTTCCTAAAGCGCAGGTGGCGGGGAACAGGGAAGGACGCGGCGGGAACCACGAGGTTGACCACAGCGACCGCCGGAGTATTCCGGCTACCATCGCCACGGGATGTCGGGGGTGGCGTCTGTGCGCATTCTGAACTGGGATCATAGCGCACGGAAATACCGTTGTAGCATTTCACGGAGGAATATTCGAGGGTATCGTTATTTATATTTTCCCAAAGGAAGGCATGGTGTGGCAGGACTCTAGCGGGGGCATGATCAAGACAACATGTCTATGCGGAGTTGACCAATACTCAATACGGGGGTAAGTCATGATAGTTTAAGATAGTGTGACACACACTTGGGCCAACCTCAAGGATAAAAAGGAAAATAAGAATAAAGAATATTCCTAGTGGAGACGGGCAGCATTCTAAAGTAGGCGTGCAAGAACAGTTAATAATCATACAAACATAGATGACTAGAGTTTTAAGTGAGAGTGAGATGGACAGGGACCTCGAACATCGCCACGAAGGAAAGGCATTCTGAACTCCCTACGACACACGAACATGGGGGGATTTCAAGACGGGACAAGGCTTGTCACGACCAAAACCCCCTCAACCGTGGCATGCACTCATATTCGAAGGATATGCACGGCATCAGGACACCACGTCATACTGAACACTACTCATGTCATGGCCCCACCCTACGGGGATGGAGCGGAATAGAACACGAGCAAACCCGAAGGGCAACAACGAACGCCACCTCGAAGCACAACTCTTACTCTACTCAAATACATGGCACGAATGGTTAGGCCTAAGTTCTATACGACTAACCACGACATAGGAACTTATAGTCTAGTTCTTCTATCATGATTGTGTCGAGAACAACATAATCGAGAATATGGACAACATGTAAATACTCTAGCTATTGCACAAGCATATGAGATCAAGACTTGAGGATAAACCATAAATGTATTCATACCGAATATTCTTCTCCCAAGTACAAGCTCTCAATGAAGAAGCAGCCTTGCTCCAAATACTACTAAAGACTAAAAGAACTAGGGGAGGGGTGGAGGGTAGAGAGGGAGAGGGAGTAGAGAGGGAGAGGGAGGAAGAGTAGAAAGTGAGGGAGGCTCCAAATGGTGTGTGTGTGTTGAGGGAGGAGGGGAGAGGGGGCCTACTTACACACTTGGAGGAGGGGCTAGGGTGCTAAAAAATACACCAAACCGATTTGAGTAAACCTTCCTTGTGCGCAAACCGACCAGCTCGGGGCGAGCCAGTTTGGAAGGTGCACGTTTCGCCTCAGTGGGCGGCAGCCTCGGGGAGGGTGCGGCACGCCTGGTAGTGGTGGCCCAGCCCCCCAGGCCCGGCTTTGTGGGTCTTGGTGAGGTGTCGCCTTTCGCCACTGGTTGTGGGCCGGGCTTTGCTCGGTGGGGTTTTGTGTTTTGGGTCGATTTGCTCCACAGGGACTTGAGTTTTGCAATATCGCCTTCACGGAAGGCGTACTTTGGTCGATTTTCCACTTGCTTTTATTATAAATGCAAAAATAAATACAAGATACTACAAGTGAGATTTATTAGTGATAATGCATATGAGTATAAAAGGTTTAATTTTACTCCCTTTATGATAGTAAGTTGACGGGGAAAAAATATGTTGTTGGTTACCGTCAACACCAGCCAGCAGTCGGGGGAAATATACTCAAAGAAAGCACCAGCACTAGACCACGGCGGGTGTGGATAGGGCTGCCACATCCAAGAAGAAAGGGTGCCTCCATGACGTAGGCGGAAGGAAGTGTGAAGAGCTTCAAGAAGGAGGGATGCTATATGAAGGTCTCAGGGCATGAACAAAGATGGAAAGAAGAAGAACCATTGAGGGGCAAGATGATGAAAAAGAGCAATCGAATAGGATCTGCGAGGAAAACTCATGGAAGAAATCCGAAACGGGCAAACAAAGACCGGCTTTCGGACAAAGGAGAGAAAAAGGACAACCTCAAGAGAGAGGGCGGGACGGGAAGACGATGGTGGGTGGGGGGCCTCCAACTAGAGGAGACTCGGGGAGGGAGAGCGGGGCGGCCGCTCAAGATCCTCAAGGTCTCCAAAGATTGACTCCAGGAGGACTCGGCCGAACCTTCATGGCGCCTTCCCGCCCGGGGACCATCTCGCCTTCCCCTTCAAGCTCTTGGATAAAGAGCTCTTCACCATGATGAAGAAAGCATTAAGCGAAGACTAAGCGAAACTCGAAACCAACGGCGGAAGCGATGGCGGCGCAAGGGGATTTTAAGGGCAGGAAGATTGCTGTCGTGAGCGCAAATGACAGCGGAGGAAAAAACGGCCGTATCCAAGTATTTATGGAGAGGGATTTTCCCACGGATTCTGAGAATAAAACTCTCTCCAGAACGGAGCCTTTAGAATCAAAAATTAATTTTGGCGACAACGCACCTCCTTTTTATGCGAACGGTACGACCGACAATAACGGCCTAAAACCTGGCGAAGGAAAACAACCCCTTCAAACAACACCGACAAGAAGCACGAGGAAAACATCCGGGAGCGCGGAGTTCAAACAAAGACAAGTCGATCAAACCAGCGAAAGAAGACAAAAGAACCCCGCGATTGTCACGAATACCCCCAGCCAGAAGCAATACATTCGCATGGAAAAGAGAAACGGTCAAAATCAGGGTAAGACGTAAGAACTCTAAGAGCTCCATCTGCTTGAAAAGTTAGCCCTTGGGCCGGCTCGGGGCTACACGGATACCCGGCAAGATTTTTTTTTTTCAAAGAACTCGAGACGGAGGAGAAGAACTCAAAGACTTTCCAGGCTCTTTGTGCCCCAAAAAGCAAGAAGCTGGAGCGTTACCCCTACCGTGCACTTTTTTCAAACAAAGTGCACATCGCATTTAAGATGATAAGAACTCAATCAGGATGCACACCGAAGGCGCATGGCTCTCTCAAGACTCAAAAACCCGAGATACTGGGGCAAGAAGGAAGGTACTCTCCTTTCAAGAAAGAAGAGCCCCCGACGACGAGGGAGAACTCAAGACGGAGGAGAGAAGAACTCAAAGACCTTCAGACTCTTTGTGCCAAAAGCAAAGCTCGGGCTACACCCTACGGGTGCATTTTAAAATTGCTCGGTAAGATGATCTTGTGAAGACCATATCAAGGCCTCACCAGAGAAGAGCAAGACAACCTCAAGGCTCGACCTTGAGATGCTCGGGGGCTTGTGGATATAGGGTCACCAAAGAACATTAGGAAGTTGCAGCGGGGTTCTATCAAACCTGCGGCCACAAAACAACTCCAAGAAGGCAAAATGGAAGGCATAGCTATGTGTGACTTCGCTGTAACTAGGATAGAACACTAGTCGTTACCTTATAAACGGGTTTGGGTGTTCTGCTCTCTACGGACAGCCCTCTCAGATCCGCACTAGGAACGAGCGAGTTCCTTGGCCCTTGACTATAAAAGGCGCCAAGGAACACCTCGTAAGAGGGCAAGTACGTAACGTACGTAATACAAAGTTTGGCCAAGACCGCCGTAGGCTTCACCGCCCATTTCGCTAACCCCATCAATCAAAAACAGGCTCACGCCGACCGGACGTCAGGCTGTCTTTACCGATCCTTGATCGAGGGCCCCGAACCAAAGATAAAAACCCCACTCTCCATGTCACCGCCAAAGAACAAAACCGCCGCCCCGTGTTCGCTGAGGTTCGAACAAACCCGCCGCGGCTTTCACCCGCGGGCAGTGCTCTCGGTCGTGAAAACATCGACAAGAACAAATC